>JAHBCN010005366.1:0-47500 GCA_019359885.1 Listronotus oregonensis
AAGTTTTTGGGGAAAAATACCAAAGTTTTATGTCTTTAACACCTACATTTGAATAAAAAATGTAGTTGTTACATGATAAAAGAAACTAAATTTAGTTATTTGCTTTAGTTCATGTTTTTTAACTACTTTTGATATATCAATTATTACAATTATATTGATTTAGAAGGTGTATTCTATTTTTATGTGCAAAAAAACAAAAGTACTTTTAAACATTTTTTATTTTAATGCTCTAAAATATAAGAACAAATATTTTTTTTTTTAGTAAACATTGTTTAACTGAATATAAAAATTTTTTGTTTTTTTTCCCAGAAATATGTACCCCTAACTATAAATAAATTTTCTTTTAACTTAAAAAAAAGTTTTCTGGTAGCAGTATCACAAAATAAAATAAACTAAAATCAAAATCTCTAGCTTTATTAGCAAAACAACAAAGAGTTTATGAATATTACAGTATAATAAAATTAACAAAAAATAAAATTAAAATCTCTACCTCTAAAAACAACAAAGTATTTCATAAACCAAATATTAAACCTAAAGTAATAAAAAAAACGGACAAAAAAAATCACATTAATAAAGTCCTTGAAAATTACTGGCAGTTATTATGAAATGATAAACTGGGTGGGGGCCTTTCCAAATTTAAAATGTCCCCCTTAAATTTCCCTTTTTAATACAACATTTTGGGATTCATGGTTATCTCCCAAAATTTTTGAAAGCAAATACAGTACTTTTACTCCCTACACAAATGTAAAATATTCTTAGATGAGAAAACATAACCTTTTACTTTTTTTTTTTAATATATATTTTTTTAAATTTTAAATTGAATTATCCACATACCCCGGGACAGAGTAAAAGATAAAAAAATTTTTTAAAAAAAATTATAAACCAAAGTGGTGATGTTTTTTTTTTACTTTTATATTAATCTGGAAGTGTTTAAAATTTTAAAATTTTTTGGTTTGGGGGTCAGGTACATTGCAAAAAAAAGTGGGGGACTTTTGGGGGGCTGATTAGGTCGGCAATATCTCCCAGACGATCAAGCTAAAAACAAAATTATTATTTTTGCTACATTAATTAATATGTGTTTAAGCAACTATTTTAGGCAAATCCATCATTCTGCCCCTTTCTGTTTTTTTGACTTGTCTTCATGATTTTATTCAAGTCATATTTGGGTAAAAAGGGCCGGTGGAAAATCTAAAGAATTTGATATGGTTGCAAACAATAGACCTAACCGAAGATATTAAACTACATTTAAACATTAAATAAGCCATTTGCCAGTTTTTTCCCTTAATTTGTTATTATTGAAGGTTGTTTTTTTTCCCGGCCCCAACAGAAATAAATTTTTTTTTATAAAAAAACTAACCAGAACTAACAAACAAAAATTTTAAACTATTCCCTGTTCTGGTTAGTTCCTAGTTAGTTCTGGTTGGGTTTTTTCTCGTTAAATTGAAATTTTCTTTATCATAAATGGCCTATTTGGTCGGTCATAGTTAGTTCTAGTTATTTAAAAAGCGGCTTTTTATTTTCCTCAATTATATTTTTTACTGGCTGGAATAACAAATATATTTGATTTAATGAAAATAATCCTAATGATAATGGCCAATTTTTTTTATTATAAAAATAATATTTTCGTTTGGCAACACTGTAAACGACTTGTCGATGTATTTATTTATTACACGTAAATCGTATATATTTTAAATAAAATTTTTAAAAAAATGACCAATTTTATAATTTCAATTGCGTTTTCTTGGTAACTTCATCCAAAATTTTTTTTTGTCTTAATAATATTTAAAGTATATTTTACATTGAAATTTTAAAAATATTTTTAAGATATTTTTTAAGTGGCACAAAATTGCTAAATAAAGAAAAAAAAATGTATTTTCCTCTGTCAAACCAGCTGTTTCGAGAATTATCAAGTCTAGACTGATTACTGATTACAAATAGGGAAAATAAATAAACAATTTTGAGATTTCTATTTCCATATTCATCTTTTGTCCATTTTAACTTGTTAATTTAATGTTTACTTCAACGATTTTTGCATAGAGGCTGATATTTAGTATATTTCAGTATTTTTGTTATACATTTTTTTTGACATTTTTAAAAGTACATTCTCATTTAAACATTTAAAATAAAAATGGTTGCCCTTTATGTAACTAACTTTGTTTAAACCCGATGTTTTTTAAAATTTCCCAATATAAATTTACAATTTGTAATTGCCCATTTTCAAAAAATTCACTTATATTTAATTATAACAGCCATTTCAGTACATTTCTAAGTAAGTATTTTAAATCATCCTAAAAATCTCGACTTAACTAAATTTAAACGAGAAAAGTCAATAACCAAAAAAATATAGCTTCTGTCACAAAAAGTCTTTTATACTAGAAAATAAACTGTTGTATATATATTATCACGAAAAATTTGGGAAAAAATTTTGGGGTTATTTGAAGAAAAAAAAGAGCTTTGAGAATTCTTTGAAAAAGCCATGCAATTTTTGTCATATCCGCATAAAAAAAGCAGACACTTGAAAAATTTTTTACCACTCCATTTTAAAGAGGGGGGAAATTTTGTTGGGAATATGGAAATCATTTATTTTACAACAATGGGGTTTGATTTGCAGTAACGAACCTTACAGCAATAGTTCCCTTCAGAATGGTAATATTGATCTTGTGCGAAATAACGTTATTTTTGGCGGCCTAGTTTGCAGGAAATTTTTAGGATATTGGTATTCCAGTGATTTGGAAAATTTTTTTAAAAAAAACAACCTTTTTAAGATATTATCAATATGCTTGTTTTCTTAAGGGTCTCCCGGGTGTTGCTCCCCGACCCAAAAAGGGAATCCCATTTTAAATTTAGTAGTCAAATATTGGCCCCCCTAATTTTTTTTACAAAAAAATGCTTTTAGGATATATCGAAGAGCACAAAAAAGTTCCACCCAAAACCCAAAATTTGAGCATTTTTCAACCAACCAGAAAAGGGTAAACTGCTTAAATACTTCTGCAACATAGTATTTCATTATGCACCCTGTACTCTAGAAATCAAAAAAAAAACACCAAATCGATTTATCAGTGACAATTTAGATCATAAATTTTACAAGGGTAAATCCAAAACTAAAAATTTTTATACGGGAATTTCAAAAAAAACCCCTCGCATCCTTTTTAGTTTACAGCTAATTTAACACAGGCACTCACGGTTACGCAAGACAAAAAAACAAATTTTCTACATTTAGAAATCAATTTATGACGAAAATATCAGGTTTTTAATCAAATGCTCAAATATTCCTCCATTAATTTTGCTGGAACAATAACCCAAACAATTAAAAAACTCATTTTTTACGTTGCGTTGGCTAGTTGGTACATCGATTTCTGGCACATTCAGCGGAAATAGCATTCCTTAGCCGGTCTAAATTTTCATTTTTTTTATTGGTATAAAGCTTATTTTTTAAATGCCCCATAAAAAAATCGTTTGGGGAAAGATCCGGAGACCTGGCGGGCCCAAGATTTTAAAAATTTTTAAAATTTTTTTGTGGATATTGAGCCCTTTTCTCAACAAATCGATTTTGGTTTTCTTTTCCTCCAGGGCAATTTTAATGTTGGGTTCGTTTTTTAAAAAAAAAAGTCCCATTCGTCAGTAAAGAAAATTTTTTTTGAAAAAAACCTCTGTCAGTGTTTGTCCTCTTCATCATCTAAAAAGAAAAATTTCCTGTCGTCGTATTTCGTCTCCTTCTTTTAAATTTTTTTTGGGCCTTTCGTACTTGAAAGCGGGTTTTTTTTTTAAAATTCGAGATATGGGTGTGGTCTTGTCCAGAAATGTCCCCCCGGTTTCTCGTGCTAATTTTTCCTTCGGCCCCCTTTTTACAAAAAGTATCACGTCTAAATCCCTTTTTTTTTTTGGAAATTTGCCCCCTGATTTTCACGTCGATTTTCTTAAAATTTTTGCAATTATTGATTACTGTACCTGTAGTTTCAAATTTTTTATCCCCTTCTATTGTCAAATTTATTTGGTTTCCTTTTTGGGGGAAAATGGGCCCGAAAAACTTCCCCGCTACTTTTCATAATTTTTTCCCCCTGAAAAAACCCATTTTAAAAAAAGGGTTTTTTTTCTTGATTTGAGTAGTTCATTTTTTAAAAAATGATGTGACATTGATCTGACAATTTAAAAAGAAAAAAGGTTAAAAAATTTTTTCCCCGGGTTTTTTATTATAAACTTCTAATAATACAGGGCGCGTAAGAAGATAGGGAGATTCGTAACTTATTTTCCCATTTATCTTTTTAGCTAAAATTTTGGGCCCCCGGGTACAACTTTTCGGGGTTTTTAAAAAAAACCCCTAATAATTTTTTCCCAAAAAAATTTAAAGGGGCCAATATTGGACCACAAAAAAAATTTAAAATGGGTTTCCCTACCCCCGCTCGAGGGAACCCCCGGTATATCCGGTTTGTTTTTTTAAAAACCATGATAATGTTTTTAAAAAAATTTTTAAAACAAAAAGGGTTTTAAAATTTTTTTTTTAAAAATAATCGGTTTTTAAAAAAGAAATTTTTTTTTTAATTTTTTTAAAAATTTTTAAAAGCCCTTAAATTTTATTTAAAAAAACATTTTTTTTTAAAATTAAAAATTTTTTTTACGTCAAGTTATTTAAAAAATACGTTATTGAAATTTTTAAAAAAATTTAAATATAAATTTTTTTTAAATAACTATTTTCAAAAACCCCTTAATAAATTTATGGAAAATTCAAATTATTTGGGGATTTTCCCTTTCTTTTAAATTGGGTTTTTGTATGAGCTCTTTTAGGATTTTCGTATCATGTCCCAGTTAGGTAAAGACACTTTTTTTTTAAAAAGGCCCCCCAAAAAAAGAAGTCTGGTATTGTGGGGGTCGGGCCCCCCCCTAGCTAAAAAATTTGGTTGGGCCAAACTTTCCTATCCCCTTTTTCCAAAATGGTTATGTAGCCATTTTTCCCCCCCAATAAGGGCACCCGTTTTGGGAAAACATCTTACCCCCTTTTTTACTTTTAAAAAATTTCTTTTAAAATTTCCCTCTTTTTTTTAAAAATGGGGGCCCAAAAATTCCAAAAAAAAAAAACCCTCCATACATACACTTTTTGTAATTTTTGCCTTTTGGGGGTTTTTAACAAAATTGGGATTCTAAAAAAGCCCAATGACGACTTTTGCAAAATGTACATTCATCGGTAAGAAAATAGATCGGGGGAAATCTTTGGTCTTCAAGATCTTGTCCCCCTTTTCCATACACAAAACAGTTTTTTTTTAAAAATTTTAAAATTTTAAATTTCTTTAAAAACTGTTTGTAATTCATTTTGCATACACCACTACTTTTGCACCTTTTTTTAAAAAATAATTTCGGTTTTTCTAAAACTGTCCCCATTGATAATTTTGTAGCTGTGTTGTTTTCATCGTGTTTTCTTTGATTTTTTTCCCTTTATCACCGCCCCGGGTTTTTTTAATTTTTTTAATTTTTAAAATTTTTTCCAAAAACGGGTGTAAGGGAAAAAATTTTTCATGGGAAAAAATCTATAGCGTATTATAAAGGCCCCCAAAAAAACCTATCCGTAACATTGTATTAAATAAAAACACGGGTCGTTCTTCTTTTTACCCAAAAAAATTTTTTAAAACTTTGCTTAATTTTTAAAAAAAATATAAAAAGTTTTTTCCCCTAGGAAATGGAAGGAAAAGGGGAATGGGGAAAAAAAATTTTTTTATTTTTGAAAATTTTTTTTTGATAAAAAAATTTTTCTATTTTAGAGAAAAATTGGGATAGAAACATATAACATATTTTATACGCGGTGTTTAGAAAATTGAAAAAAACTTAAAATGGGGCAAGAGTAAAGTGCATTTATTTGAGAAGATAAAAAAAAAAAGTTTTTAAAAAAAATTTTTCCCCAAAATTTAAAAAAGGGAGTCTCTAATCCCCAAAAAAATTTTAAAAAAAAACGGCCCATTTTTAAAATTTTTTTGTGATAAAAAAATTTTTTTTAATTTTAAATTTAAAAATTTTTTAAAAATCAATTTTTTTCAATTTTTTTTCTGTAAAAAAATTTAAAGTTGACGATCTACGGCTAATGAATTATAAAAGCTGTCAATTAAGGGTTGTCACTATAAAAAGGGCCCACTAGTAAAAAAATGGGTTGTTTATTTGGAAAAAAAGAAAAAATAAAAGTAATAAGTGCGGGCAATTAAAAAAGGGCAATGAAAAACGCAAGGACAGACCAAAGGTTTTCAACATTATACTGTCACTAATAGAGCATACAAAAAAGAAAAATGAGGTTGCAGGGGAAAACACCGAAGAAACCCCAAAAACAATAAAGGGATCGGACAAAGGGGGATATTTTTCCCCAAGCTATTTACCCAAAATGGGTAGACATATTTAAAAATTTACATTGGCAAAACAAGAGAATAAATATATCGGGTGAAAAACTTTTGAAAACCCGAAAAAATTTCCATATTTGCCATAATTGTGAAGAATTGCAAGACATGCTTATGGTGTTACAATTAGAAGAAAAAAAATTGGATTAGAAAAGAAAACCCCAAAAAAACCCAAAATTTTTTAAAACCCGGACAAACATAGAACAGAAAAAAACCCACAGGGGGCAACAAGTAAGAGATTTGGGGTTCCCTATTTTAGCCCTCTAGATGCAAAACCCGACAAGCCCAAAGGTAAACACAATTTGGATATTGTGAAAAACTTAAACTAAACGAAAATTTTTTTGTATTTTTTTTGTTGCTTTTTTTTGGGGTTTATGTTAGTTTTAATTAGACAATATGAAAACGTACTTTAAAAAACTAAAAATTTTCCCAGAATTGCAACATTGCTTTTTTTTTGGACATTCGGCTTTTGCGAAAAAACCCAGGATGGTGTTTATTTTACTTAATCCAAACAACTGAAACGCATAGTAAAAAATTTTTTGGGTAGTAGCAAACAGGTGACATCGTTTTAAATTTTTATTGGCGAATTGGAAATGTCGATTTTTGCACCCTAAATGGGGGGGGACTTGGGGGTTTTTTTGCACCCAAGACTTTTTTTTGGGGTGCCTTTTTTAAAAAAGGGTTAGTCGGGATTTCCCCTTGTTTAAAAGGTTTATGTCCCCAATTTTTTTTTAATTTATTAATAAAATTTAAATTTTTTTAAAAAATGTGATACCCCCCCTTTTGGGGTAAGAAAATACCAATGGGCAAAAAAACTGACCACAACAAATTGCCGTAGAATCGCTAGGAGGGAAAAAGCGTATGGTAGATTGCCACACGTTTTTAACTAAAAATTTTCCCCTTTTGAAACAAAAAACCAAAAATTTATTGGAATGCGTCCTCCCAGTAACAAGTTTTTGGGGGAAACATGGGTTTTAAAAAAAGGAAAATATTAATTTTTTAAAAAAGGTGCCCCAAAAGGGCCATAGAGGGGAAAAACCCCCAGGACAGGGTCTCAAGTTTTTTTATCTATAGCCGTAAAAAAAAAGGGTGGCCAAAATTAAGTTTTTTGGTTATTTTTTTAGATTTTAGATTTTTTTGGGGACTTTTTTGGTAACTTTTTTTAAAAAAAGGGATCCTTTTTAATCGTTGTAAAGCTATTTTTTTATAATAAAATCCAATTAAAAAAACCCCAAGGACCCCCCTTTTAACCTAGCATTAAAGATAAAAAAACCCAAAGGGGTGGAAAAGACAAAGAACTAGGGTAGAGGATATAACGAGATAAAAAAATTTGCTCAAAAAATAGAACTGGGCTGGACACGTTCCCGGCACGGAAAAGGGGGGACCCGGAAAAGGGGAAAAGGGGGAAAAAAAAGGCAAGAAGACCACAGAAAAGATGGTATGATGTTTTTTAAACCCCGACAGCCGGATTAAACTGGTATCAGGTGGCAAAAAATGGGAACACCTGAAAGAATATAAGGGGGCCCTTTTATATTCAGAGGTTAAAAAATGGCTAAGAAAAAAAAAAAACCCTTTTTTCCAAAAAGGGGCTTAAAAAAATTTTTTTTTTGTTTACTCCTTGTTTTGTCCCTTTTTTTTAAGTTTTGAGATATTTGCTTTTTTTTTTTAAAAACTTAATTTCTTAAAATTTTAAAAAATAAAAGAGCTAAAAAAAATTTAAAAACATAAAAAAAATTTGTAGTTTTATTGGATTAATTTTAATTATATAGCTTTTTTTCCAAAATTTTAAAATTTTTTTAGTAATATTGAAAAACCGTTTTTGGGGGGATTTTTTTTGGAAAAAAAAAGCAATTTTGAATTTTTCTGGGCAGCGTGCGGGTTTTTTTTTGGCTATAGTTAATAGTAATATATAAACAAAATAATTCATATGTATTCTTATGGGCCAACTTTTTTTTGGTGGCCTTTTCCCCGGGGGATTACTAGATGCGTGAACAGTGGGTTTTTTTTATTTAACCTATTCTTTCTTCATTTTTTTCAACGATTTTAAGTCTCAAAAAAAGCAATTTTGGCATTTTGGCTCTTTTTTTAAAAACCTAGTGGCAAAAAACTTTTTTCGTTGGGGGATGATTTATCTAGATACTGATTTGTCCAATCTCCCGTATTGCCTTTTAAAAAACCCGTCCGAAGTGTTGGTGTCATTTTTGGCTTAGATTTAAAATTTTTTTTTCGGGGGTTAAAAGGGGATTTTTAAAATTTTTTGGGGGAAAAAAGTAATTAAAATTATTGTATCAAGCAAAAAAAAAAAGCATTTATTTTTTTTTTAAAGGGGGGCCCCTTGTACCTTTTATAAATGATAACACTTTTTTTTAAAAAACCCGCATTTAAAAAGATTTTGAAAAAAATTTTATTTTAGCCGAATTTAAATATGTATTATTAAAAGGCGCAAAAATGAAGCACCTGGTACTACTTGTATGCTTTGTTTTGAGTTTTTGGGGTTTCCCCCCAGGAGCAAAGAGATCAGTGGACTGCGTTTAAAAGGGGGGGTTGTCTTTAAATTTCAACAAAATTTTGTTTATAATGACATTAAAACAATTTGAATTGTTTTCTTTTTTTTAAAAATTTAAACGTTTTTTTTATTTTTTTTTTGTATACGGGGGGGTTGGAAAATTTTTCGGTCAAATTTCAGGAAATGATTCCTCATTAAAAAAATCAAAAAATTTCTATAAATATGAGTCTGAAAGTTTTTTTTTTTTTTAAAAAACAGGGTGTTAAACTTAAAAAAAAATTTTTTTTTTTAAATTTTCCCAAATACCCAGCCCAAAAGGCTGAAGCTTTTTTGTATTTTTTCTTTTAAAAAGAGTCTTTTGGCCAAAATTTAAAAATTTTTAAATTTTTAAGTCCCGTGGCGTCTCAGGGGGGGCTTAATGAAAATAATTTTAAAAAAAAAAATTCGCCCTTTACTTTTTTTTTAGTTGATATCCAGGGTGTTCCACAAGTTATGGGACACAAAAACAACACCCGATTCCTTAGGGGCCCCCAATTTTTTTTTTTAACGTAAACTTGCCTTATCCCAAAAGTTGATAATAACTTAGATACAGGGGGCAAACTTTTTTTAAATTTTTTTTTTTTTCGTCATAATTTTTTAAATTAATGACATAGCGTTTCAAAATTGGGGATTTTTGGGGGTTCCCTTTAAAAAAGGGAAAATTTAATTTTTTCCATAATTTAAATTTTAAAAATTTCAACGTGTTGAAAACTATTACTTTGAAAATTTAAAAAATTGGCCAAAAAAAATTTTCCCGGGAAAAAAATTTGGGGGTCCTTTAAAATGCATCTATCTTAAAAAACAGTTGTTTTTTTAAAACTTGATTAAATTAAGGTTTAAAAATTAATTCAACTATAAAAAAAAAAAAAAAAAAAAAAAATCTTTTTTTAGATATACGAATCAACCCCCCCTTTTTCTTGTTGTCCCTGTAAGTTTATCTGTTTCATGTTTGTCCGTTGGTTTGTCATGAATTTGGTTTTGCGATTTCTTTTTCTAATCCAACTTTTTTTCCTAATTGTAACTCCATAAGCATGTCTTGAAATTCTTAAAATTTCCCCGGGGGAAAAAAGGGGAATTACCCCGGAAAAGGTTGCTAATTTTTTTCCCCGATATATTTATTTCCTTGTTTTCCCAAGAAAATTTTTTTTAAAAATGTTTTTTTGACAAAGGGGAAAAAGCAAAGGTAAAATTTTCACCCTGTCTGACGCCTTTTTTTATTTTGATTTTTTCCCGGGCTTCATGAACCTTATCCCCAAAATTTTTTTAAAATGACAGAATAATGTTGATATACGGGGTGCGGTATCTATAAATAGGGTAAAATTCCCCTGGGGGTTTGGGGCAGCTTCCCGGGGGACACTTTCCCCGAATACCGGGAAGGGCCCGTTCCCGGGGGTTGGGGGAAAAATTAATAACGGTTAAGGGTAGTAAATTTTGATTTTTAAAATCCCGCGTGGTTATCGGGGAAAAAGGTGGAGAAAGGGGAAAAAAATGTTGCTGAGTTTGGGGTTTTATTTATTTAGGGTTTAACTCCTGGGAAAAAAAATCGTAAACTTGTATTACAAAAATTTGGGAAACCAGGTGGCCGGGCGTGTATCGCCCAAAATTTGGAACTCGGCCCTTTTGTTTCCCCGGAAAAAAAGGGGGTTTTAGGAACGAATAAGGTGGCCGCTCCCGGTGTATCGACCGGTGAGCCGGCGCCACTTCCCCCGGAGATGAGAAAGTAAAAGGGGTGGGTAAGCAGGCAGTCGCCATAGGTTGGTAGTTTCGGCTCCTTAGGTTAGGTTTTGAAAAAGGGGGGTTTTAAAATGCGGGGGGCCCCCCCGGGGTAGAAAGGGAAAAAAAGGGGGTGGAGAAGAGTTGCTGGGGGAAAATTTTTCGTCAGTTGTGAAGAGGTTAAAGGGGGAAAATTTTACTAGGAAAAAGCAGGGGGGAGGGGGCCCCCTCGTAGAAGTTATCTCCGGGGGCGGCCCCCTCCAAAAGTGAAAAAAGGGAAAAAGGAGATGGAAGATCTAGCAAAGCTGTCTGCAACAAAAAACCAAAAGGGGGAGGGGTTTAGGAGGTACAGGAAAAAGGCGTTAAAGGGAAAAAAGGCTTTGGGTGTGGTCAACCAAATGCCAGTGGGAAAGGAAAAGGGGGAAAAGGGTTTTGAAGACCTGGCCCATTCCCCAAAAAAAAACCCCTAGGCGGCCTTCGGGGGAAAACCCCAGTCGTGGTGGGGGAAAAACCCCCTTTTAGCACAGCCCCGTGACCGGTCCCACGCAACACGGCGTAAAAGGGGGCCCCCAATAGGCGGACTACGCTTCTTTTTAAAACTTTCCGAGGGGGGGCCAAAAGGGGGCCCTGTTGGGGCACCAGGTGGTGTGGGGACAGTGTATGGAGGAAAACGGTTTAAGATAGTGAAGGCCGGGGCCCGGAAAATAAAAAAAAAAGGAGCAAGGACAAGGAGTTTATACGGGGTTTTTTGCGTAAGGCCAAGGCTGGCCTTAGACGTGGAGGATACCCGGGGGACCCGGAAAAAGGAAAGTCAATTTTAAAAACCCTGGCCGTGGTCGGCCACGTTCTTAATTGTTGGGAACCGGCAGAAGCCTTTGGGGAAAAAAATTATACAGGATTAGACATAAGGCCAGGATGGCATCACACGAAATAAGGGGGGAAGGAATAAACATGATCAGGAACACAAAGGATGACGGCCAGAAGAACAAAGGGGATTTTAAATAGCAGTTACAAGCTATTGGAAAGGGGGGGGTGCCACTAAATCTGGAGACGCCGGCCCAGGCGTGGATAGTGGGGCCCCAGCCTCCATCGGGTTGGGGAAAAAAGTCTCAATTCCAGAAATAGGTAGCCGGAACAAAAAATCGTGTGCGGGGGGTCAGTGAGGGTGATAATCCCCCCCGGCCCAAGAAAAAACCGATAATGACCCCAGACCCAATTTTTGGGGGAAAAACCCCCTGCTAAGTAAGACCCAAAGGGGACAATACCTTTTTGGTTTTCTCCTTTTTTTTTCTTTTTTTAAAAAAAGGGAATTAAAGTAACTTTTTTTAATAAACAGTTCAATATACTAAGCAAAAAAATTATGCCAAAAAAAAACAAAAGGGTGGTAGGTAGCTGGGCCCTCTACCAGGAACATCATAATATGAACAAATTTTAATTTTTTTTTTTTAAAAAAACCCCAAATTTCCCAAATTTTTTTTTAAAAGGGGGTTCAGTTAAAAAAATATTACAAAAAAAGAAAACAAAAAATTAAAAAAATTTACACCCTGTTTTTTTTATTTTTTTCTTTGGGATAAGGCAAGTTTACGTTAATTTTTTTTTGGCCCCAAGGAATTTGTTTTTTCTTTTGTCCCATTATTTCTGGGACAAACCCCGTAAAATTTTTTTTGATTAAGCAACTAAATACAAGTTATTTGTCTCCCCAAAAACCTTTTTCTTGCTTTGTTTTTGCAAAAAAAAAAAAAAAAAAAAAACCCCCCATTTAAAATGTCTGAACCCCCAAAAAAGTTCACTGTAGTTGCGAATTTAAAAAAAAAATATATTTTTTTAAAAATTCAAAAAAAAATCCTTTAAAAAAAAGGGGGCCCCCCAGTTTTATTTTTTAATGAGAGCCCATAACTAGTTGGCGCTGACCAAAAAAAAGCGAATTTTGTAATTAAACTTGTTTTTCGTAAAACACGGGGATTGGGGTTTTATTATTATAATTTGTTTCATTTCTATCGCTGTTATCAATGCGGTATGTTTAGATTCCAAACTTGCAGAAAATCAACATTTTTCGCATAACGCCTTTTTTTTGCTAGCTTGTGCCCCAAAAGATAAAAACTATCTACTGTTATTCTGCGGTTTTTTTAATGGAAAGTAACGATCAAGCCCCTCACCCCCCGGTACCCTCAAAAAATTTTTTTTACTTTTTTTTTTTTTTAAAAATGGTTTTCATTAGTTATTTTTTTCCTTAAAATTTTTAAAGGGTCTTTTTTTTCCCCCAAATTCCCCCAGCCCCAAAGATCCGGGTTTGGTTTTTCAAAAAGGGGGCATATTTTTGTCACAAAAATCTTTTTGGGCCCAAAAGTTTTAAAACGGCTTTAAGGGGGCCCCAAAAAAAAAAAAAAACCCATAAAAATTTTTTTTTTATTCTTTTTAAAAGTCAATTTTAAAAACCCCCTTTCCCCCGAAAGGGGGTTAAAATACTTTTTTTCCCCCAAAAAAATTTAAAAAATTTTTTTTTAAAAATAACTCAAAACTTGTTTAGGAAAAAGGTATATAAAAGGCCAATAAAATTTGTCAGTTTTTTTTTTTTTTTTTTAGCTCTTATATTTTTTTTAATATTAACGTTTTTTAAAATTTAAAAAAAAATTTAAATATTTAAAAATTGAAACAAAAAAAATTAATAAAAAAAAAAATCTTTTTTGTCTAAAAAAATAGTTGTTTATATTTTTTTAAATAAAATAAGTAATAAAGGAGATTAAAAAAAAAATTTTTTGGGTCAAAAAAAAATTTTCTAAAATATTTTATTGGTAAATAAGTATACCGTTCATTAATTAATAATTAACACACTGTTTTTTAAATTAAAAAAATTATTTTAAGTAGGTTATGCAATTTAGCAGAATGCTTTTCCAAATCATTAAACAATCTTTATCTAATTTGGAGGGTTTCAATGAAAAAAAGTTAAGTATCTCAGTTTGTGTATCAGATTAAGCTGTTCAGTCATAAATGCTTAGCCCCATCTACTAAATGCCTTGTTCTGGTGAAAACTTTTTAAAATGTTTTCTAAAAAAAATTTACCAACGTAATTCTTAATTAGTAATTTTTTATTTTGAATCGACCACAAAAAGCATCCACGCTGTAGTATAACCATTCTCAGAAAATTTCACAAATTGTTTGTCAAAATATTTTCCAAGCTCTTAAATACGAAATTTTTTAATCCCTTAATTACTATGAGTAAAATGAAGGTATTACGAAATTCAAGCCAAGGATGGTAAAAAACCAAATGGGCAATGGGATATTCGGAGCTTAACAAAAAAACCCCTCCCCTTTTTAGGCTATTAATAACTTTTTAAAATATATAATGATGCATTTAAACTGCCTTTTTTCGGATAAATTCAGTCTACCTAATTGTTTTCATTTATAAATTATTATTTTGAAAACAAAATATATTTACTTGTAAAAAAAAAGCTGCTGCTGCTGGGGAATTTTTTTTTCAAACAGGACCATTAATTTTTTGGACCGTAAATTGGTGGACTTGTTGTTAAAAATCAATTTAAATCTAAAAACAATTATAAAAACTTAGGATTAGGTGATCAAAAAATTCTTTTTAACAGATTGTTTTTTATAGGTGTTATCGTTTTTAACCACACTCTAGGAAGGCAGAAGAAAACTTTAAAACTTTTAAATAAATTGCAGGCCGGCTAACCGTTGTAACCTTTTTTTTAAAATTTGCTTTAAAATTTTTTAAAAAACTTAATTTTAAAACAAATTAATTAAACTATATTTTTTTTTCCCTTGAGCAAACATAAAATTAATAAAAAATTTTAAGAGGAAAATTCTTTTTCCTATTCCCCAAAATTTCAAAAAAAAAAGAAAAAAAAAATATGAAAAGGACGACACTTTAAAAGGGAATTAAAAGTTTGGTCTTAAAAGGAAAAGGTTTAAATTATTTAAAACGTCAGGTTAAGGGTCCTATTAAACTCGGAAAACTGAAAAACCTTGGTGCTTCAGTCCAAAAATTTATTGGGGGAAACGGGCCTTTCAAAAAAAAAATCAAGGTCAAGTTTCATTTGGGCATTTTTTGTGGTACATTAAAAAATCCTTTTTACAGGGTTATGGAAAATTGGCTTTCTTTAGTCCGATGAACAAGATAAAAATTAATTTAAACCCAACATTATAAATTTAATTTTTGTTTTTTTAAAAAAAGTAATGTTTAATGATTAAATTTTAATTTTTAAAAAATTATTTAACTTTTGTAAATTTTTCTGGAATACTTGTCCAAAACTATGGTCATTCGTTTGGAAAAAAAAAATATATGGAACCATTTTGGATATTGTGAAAATTTCAAAGAAAACTTGGGAAAAAAAAATGTTTAAAAACCCATGTGGAAATCTTGGAAGTTATTACAAAAAAATCCCATTTTTTACATACATACATTACAAATCTTGTTTAAAATGGAAACCTCTTTGCGTATACCGCACGACAGCGAAACGTCTTCTTTTCTTTTATTATTCTAGTTGTTAATGTATTTAAAATGTGTTCAGCAGCGTCCAGTATCATTTGTTCAAGATTTTCTCTTGTATTCCTGAAGTTGAGTAGAATATATCTTTCATATGACCCCATACGTAGTCCAGTGGAGTTAAATCCGGACTTCGCCTGGCCAAAGCATTGGGCCTGCTCTTCCAATCCAATGATTCGAGAAACGTCGATTAAGTAATTCCCGTACTGTCACCGATAATGCGCTGGACAGCCATCGTGCTAAAATATCATTCGTTCACTCCGACTAAAGGAACGTCTTCCAGAAGCCCTTGCAGGTAATTTTTCAGAAATTGTCATACATTTCTCCTTTTTTCCTTGTTAAATGTGGGTTTTTTCTACCCAGTAGTGTAAGTTGTGAAAATGTGTTATGCCTTCTCGATAAAATTTCATTCATCCGTCCAAAATTCTTGTTAAGAAATGGGCATCTTGCGTCTGCATTTAACCAAAGCGGCAGAACTCTACTCTCCTTTCGGGGGATCCATCTAATCCTTAAACAAGGGTAGAATGGTAAGGATGGCATCCAACTTCGTATCGTAGAGCAAACTTTCCATTGTGCTGCACCGGTTTGCCTCGCCACTTTTATAGTTGAAGTGCTTGGGTTATCTTCAAAATGCCTTAATATTTCTTCATGATCATCTTAATAGACCACAGACTACCAAAAAGACACTTAACTAGTCATTTATTTGGTTTACCCCATGGTTGTAAGGGGTGGAAAACGCAACAATAAATCCAGTTCGCATTTATAACGATGTATCTCTGTGTTCGTAAAATAATTTTTTGGTGCGAACTGGTTTATTTTGGGAAAAAAACCCAAGAGACATTTTTGTTTAGAATGAAACAGGTTATCGGAAATACATTTTTAAATGGTAAACAAATAATAAGACAAAAGTTACATTGGAAATAAATTTTAGGGGTTGCGTTTTCCACCCCTTACAACCATGGGGTAAACCAAATAAATGACTGGTTAAGTGTCTTTTTGGTAGTACAAAACGTCAGGTTAATTTCAATATTGTAATTTTTTTAGTGCTTGTGAAAAAAATTGTTATACAAATTTTATGTACCCCCTTTAAGGGTCTGTATCTTAACAAGGGATGCTCAATGAAATTTTTATATGAAAGATCAAATCTTTTTTCGATGAGGAATCACCTCCTTAAATGTTTTACACTTATTTAGTTACACCCTGTGTACTAAATTAACCAACAAAAACGAAATCAAAAGTGGTACGAAAGAAATTAGGGCCCTACATTCTTTTTTGAGGTCAGTGCCAACTAAAGCCATCGTTTTTATTATTATTATGTTTTATATTCGATGACTTTGCTTCTTTTAATTTCTTTTTGTTGATTAATAAAGCGTATATATTAAAATATTATTTTAAAATGTGAAGTTAACTTTTTGGGTGCCAGGCCAAATTCCGTCTACCGCATTATTGTGTGTCTTTTACACGAAATGTTTTAACCTATTTTTCCACCAAGCATAACTTTAGTCTCGTTGCACGTTAATGTACAAAATTCAGTTTGTAAATTTACATAAGTATTTTACCCGTAAAAAAAATTAAAAGTTTTATCTAATAATTTTAAAATATTTGATTCTAAAAATTGCCGTCTATGCTACTGAATGTCTTAAGAGTATTTTATTTTTTTTTATTCTAAATAATAAGACATGGGACATATACCAGATGCTATTGACCTTAAGGAGACACTTTGGTAAAGAAAATTTTTATTTTGGAGTTTTCGAAAAAGTTTGATTTTTTTATTCCACTCTTTTTAACTTGGCAAGTTTTTTACTGACTGTCTGTAATAATAAAAACACACTGTCTATATTAATAAAATAAGACGTTATTAGAAACAAATTAGTAAAAAAACTTAGCAAGTCAAAAAAGTGGAACAAAATTGTGGACAGCAGTTAATCTAATTTTGGATCTCAGTAGATTAAACGGCCGAGATATTTAAATAGGAACTTAACTGTTTTTGGTGAGATTTTTTTTAAATTACCTTTTTATTTTAGTATTTTTAGTTTTTATCAAAAACTGGAGTACTTTTTTTGTAATAAGTAGTAAAAGGTTTGCTTAAAAGTGTTATTTGTTAATTGTTAGACAACGTTTCGGTTAGCGATGTATCACCAACCGTTTTCGACTGAAAACTATTTTTAAAAGCTACGACTTATATAATATCCCTTGTTCACCGAAGCTTGACCGACTTTTCACGGTTCAGCAAATGCTGCCAGATATTCGATAAACAAAGGGATATATATATATTATATATATATATATATATATATATATATATATATATATATATATATATATATATATATATATATATGTATATATATATATATATATATATATATATATATATATATATATATATATATATATATATATATATAAATATATATATATGTATATATATATATCGACGCTCGCAAATAGAAACATCGTATCTCGAAAAAGACGTTTTGCATAAAACAGGTTTAAAGTTTCAGGGGTGTTTTATGATTTGCAAAGCATCAAATAAATATTGGGCACAAAATTTTTACCACGGTGTACATATGTTTTTTAGGCACCCTCTTAAAAAACAATGTAGTTAGAAAATTGGCTATTTTTTTTTTAATTTAACTATAAAATAGTTACGATGTTATTATCGAATAATATTTGGGTATTTATTGTCGTATCTTAAGATAAGATGAAACTGTAGGGCATATTTTAAAAAAATATTAAAGTATGTTAGAATACAATGTAACCATCGGGCATTTATTAAAATGTAATTATCGTATCTAAAGATACGATATGACATATATAAGTACAGATACAGATATAGCAAAACTATTTCAAGCAAATAAAAACAACACAATTAAGAAAGTAAAATATTTATTTTAAAGAAAAATAAAAATACAAATAAAAAAATGGATCAACCCATTAACTAATTTTTTGACAAAAATTCAATTATGTTTCAGTCAGAATCTTCTTTCTCGTCATTATCTCCATGGGGAAGGTTTTGGTAAAAATAATGATATAAATCTGGGATTCCATTTTTACATAGGAATTGTAAGTGTTCAAACTTCTTGTCAGATATTTTAAGCGGGCCGTTATAAGCCTTACCCAATTCCTTCTTTTGGCAAGTTGACTTTGGTTTAATTCTCTTACTTAAGGTTGGCTTTTTAAATCCAGTAAGCAATGGTCATTTTCGTCAACAAAATCGTATTTAATTTTTATTTTTAATGGATCATCAAATAATATCTCAATTTCTCTGATGTCATTCCATTTGATATTTGTTCCATTTTGATCTGTTTTCCAGTTTCTTTCAGGTTTACTAGTCCCTTTAAGTCATAAATCATATCTGACTGACTTCTATAACGTCGTATGGTTTACCTGTAACTTTTGCCATTTTTATAAGCAATCACTGCTCGGGTGTGTAAATTACCTTGCCCTTTTTCTGTCGTTCTATAAGAGCATGGACGCTGTCCCCCTCATTTTGCGTATGGCCTTTCTCGACGAAACGGTGAGTAATATTTACGTTATATTTTCTGCTGCATACACATACATGACATAGATAAACCGATTCCTGTTTTGACCTACGCAATTATCTGTATAGAACACAAAGGTATCAACACCATTCTGCTTTTGATTTTAATGTAATCCAATACAAAACTACCAATTTCATTAGCTCCTCGTTTTGCAATGGTCTCGTGCCAGACATAACAATATCCTTTATTATTTCCAAGGTCAAAAAGGGTTAGATTATAGGTACTGTATTTTAATTTGTAATAAAAAATGCTTACGTCTTTGTGTGGGGTAACTAGAATTTTTGTAAATCATAACAGGCGACGTTAAATGATTTATCATCTTTTGCCTGCTCCTTATCCTGTTCTTTTAATTTTCTTACAGCGTCTTTGTTTGCTAGGTGTTTTCTTTTCTTTTCTTCAATTTCTTCTCTTTTGCTTTCATCTGCCAGCAAAAACTTGTCACAAACCTCACACTGGTCTTTTTTTGGTAAAAAAAAACCCTATATTAAATTCATGCTCAAAGACACACGGTACAGTCTGCAGGTTGCAACTGGACTAATATTTTTTTCCTTGGCCCAATCTATGTACAGTCTATACATCTGAGCTATGGATTGTATATCAGCTTGTAGATATTGACGTTTTTAATCCTTACGAATATAATGAGATTCAGTTGTGGGAAGAGACTCAATATGCTGCCTTACAAATTTTCTGGTTACTTCTACTTTGGGATCTGTACTTGTTAATCTGCCTCTTCCATCTGGACTACCTCTGATCTGAATGTTTAGAGGGTGGTAGTATACCACTGCACCTAGACCTCAGTAGGTCCTTTGTGCTTCCTCTTGTACAGGCGGGAGATTCACTGCGTCGTCCAACCTATTGATTTAAAATAGTTGACGACATCTTTATGTGGAATCTCCCAATTTCGGCCAGTAATGGCCATTCGTGCCCAGCATGGAGTTCCGCTCGAATGTGAGGGCGGGACAATCGCAAAGAATGTGTTCCACGGTCTCATCCTCCTGTTCACAGCCTCTACATAATCCCGTGTTCGTTAGACCCATTTTAAATAGGTGTCCTCGTAGCCCGCAGTGGCCAGTTAGAACGCCCGTTAGTGTTCGGAGGTTCCTTCTGGACATCATAAGGTTTTTTCGCTATTGATTCGTCTGGATAGCTTAACATTATTTTTGCAAAATTGCGGTTGTAGTATCATCCCATTTCCCTTTAAACAGTCGATGGGAGTATTCTTTAATGATGTCTTTAATCGCTGCTGTTGTCAGTCCAGTGGTGGGGACGGGACCAACTAGTTTCCGTCCCGCAGCCGCCCTGGCCAGCGAGTCAGCGGTATGATTACCTTTAGATATGTCATGTCCCTTGATCCAGGTTAGGTTGACCACATTATTTAGAGAATGTTAGTCAGGGCTTGATGACATTCTAGTACTAGTCCCAAGTAATTCGTGGTCTTTTAGGGCTAGTAATGCTTGCCTACTGTCTGTATAAATACAGATCGTATGGTTGGCGATGTTGCGGCTTTTAATTTCGTAAGCCGCTATGGTTATGCTGTCAGTTCGGATTGAAGCACGCTGGGTTCGGCGCCCATTGTCCATCCGATTTTCAGGTTTATGGTTGGTGAGTATATGCCACAGCCTGTGCCCACCTTGGTCTTAGAGCCGTCAGTGTACAGGCTAATGGTTCCTTTAGACTCGCCTTTTATTGGTATTGTTCCTCTTATGTTAATTGTGTAGGGTTTATTGAAAACAAACCTTGCTGCAACTGAGTCCGCTCTTGCCTTTAGAATTGGAAGTTCCTTGTAACATCCCTCCACAAGCGTCGTCCAGTTGAGCCAGTGCCTACATTAGTGTCTAGACCGACCATGCGGAGGCGTGTTAGAGTCATCAGAGCCGCTTCCCTACAAATATATCAAGGGGGGTGAGATTCAGTATTATCTCCATGGCTCTAGTCGGTGTAGTCCTTATAGCACCTGTGATGTTTAAACATGCTATTCTTTGAATTTGATCTAGCTTATGTTTTGCCGTAATCTGTTCTGTTTTGGACCACCACACTATGGAACCGTAAGTTACCATGGGTCTTATTATGGCCGTGTAGATCCAATGGGCTACTTTTGGAGAGAATCCCAAGTCTTTCCTATGGTTCTGCGGCATTGATCAAAAGCAATATATGCTTTCTTTATTCTGTTTTCCAAGTGAGAATTCCACGTTAGCTTACTGTCAAAGGTAATACCAAGGTATTTGACCTCTGTTGAGAAGCTCAGTTCTGTATTGAAAAGAACGGGTGCTCTGAGGTTCCCTAGTTTTTTTTTCTTTGTAAACAGAACCATTTCTGTTTTCTTGGGATTTACAGATAGAGCGTGTTCAACGCACCACTGTTCCAACTTTTAAGGGCATGTTGCATTCTATCGCAGATTACATTCAGGAATTTGCCTGTTAGCAAAATGACCACGTCATCCGCGTATGCTATCGTGTATAGGTTTTCGTTGTTAAGGCGTTGCAAGAGGCTGTCTAGAACCATGTTCCATAGTAAGGGTGAGAGTACTCCTCCCTGCGGACAGCCTTTTGTTACCTTGCTCCTGACCTTAACATCGTCAGCCTTTATTTCTATTACTCGTTTAGAAGCATATTCATTATCCATCCATTTACTGTTGGTGGGGTATGATAGTCAGCAAGTGCGTCTGATATTTTGGTAAAGGTCGTTTTGTCAAACGCCCCTCTATGTCTACGAATACACCTAAGGCGGACTCCTTGTAGTCCATTGATCTTTCGATTTTATTTGAGACTGCGTATAGTGCTGTCTCCGTTGATCTGCCTGTAGTGTATGCATGTTGGTTTGAGTGTAAGGGTTTATTGATAATCACTACATCTCTGATATATCTTTCGCATAGCCGCTCCATGGTTTTCATGGGAAATGATGTAAGGCTGATTGGTCTAAATGATTTATGGAGACTGTAGTCAGCCTTCCCTGGTTTTGGTATGAAGACAACTCTGACTTCTCTCCAGGCCTTCGGGATGTATCTTAGGGCCAGTGATGACCTGAAGACACCCACCAGGTGCGGAAGCAGCACCTCCATTCCCCACTGAAGTAGGGCTGGATATCGCCGTCCGGTCCCGGTGATTTGAAGGGGAGAAGCCGTGATGGCCCAACGGGCCTTGTCCTCATCAATGATTTTTGAGGCAATTTGCCAGTCTTCGTTTGTGGGTGTCACCTCTACATCCACGTCCACATGTTCTGTGTCTGCTGATTTTATAGTGGTGGAACCCGGAAAGTGTGTAGCAACCAGACAGTTGATGCTTTCTTCAAGGTTGGTTGTGTAGGAACCATCCTCGTTTTCAATTTTCCTATACATTGATATGGATCTTTATTAAGAGCTTTTTGAAGCCTAGCTGCATCAGAAAAAACTTCAATTTCCTCGCAGTAGGATGTCCAGGCCGCTCTTTGATTTTGTCTTATGACTTTTTTGTATTCTTTGAGGAGGGATCTGTACAGTTCCCAGTCCTCATCGAGTTTGGTTGTTTTGGCCTTGTTAAAAGCTTTCCTGGCTTTCTTTTTGAGGTGATCTAGTTCTTGGCACCACCAAGGGCAGGCTGTACCATCGTTCTTGACCAACCTCATGGGACAGGCGCCTTTATAGGCCTTTAGCATTGCGTTTCGGATTGTATTGGAGTACATTTCCAAATCGTTGTGTGTTTTGGGTGTTTTAGTCTCTACATACCGCAGTTCCTCTACCAACAGCTCGTGGTATCGTACCTTATCTGTTTTTCGAGGATCCCGGATTAGTGTAGATGTTGTTACAGAAAAGTTTATTTCATACGTTAACCAGCGGTGGTCTGACATTGAAGCTTCGTCAGATACCTGCCAGTTTTGTATTAAGTTAGATATACTAGTGGTGCTAAAAGTGATATCAATTCTAGTTTGACAGCGCGAGTTCACAAAAGTGGGCTCGGTGCCTTGATTTATAATACTTAGATTATGTGTTATGATAAAGTCGTAAAGTGACTTACCTCTAGTGTTTATGTCCTTACTGCCCAGGCTGATATGGTGTGAGTTAGAGTCACAGCCCATAACAAGCTCCAAACTGTGTTTGCGGCAGTATTCTACCAGATCCTCCATTTCTTTCCCAGGTGGTGGTGTGACTGCATCTGAGGGGAGGTATACTGAAGCCAGGACAATGGTTTTCTTTTGGCCATTCGTAACATATTCCATCCTGATTGCAGTGACGTCTGAGGTGGAAAGATGTATAAGCGGATGACCTCGAAATGACCTAGGGATGTAAATGGCTGTCCTAGGTTGACTATTGCTTGAAAGCTAAAATTTTACCCATTAGTTTGCCTAAGCCTAATATCTTGGTTTGATTTCTCCAGGGTTCCTGGATCAGTGCTACTGTATCCTGCAGCCCATCAAGGCGTTGGCACAATGTTTCCGTTGCTGCCCTGCTGGCTCAAGTTACACTGTATAAATCTTACCTGTTTAGTAACTGCTGCCTTGTTAGCCATGAGGGTGTAGGTAGCAGTTATTTAGTTTTGCTCAGTTGGAGTGAGCGTCTTGTCACTGGAGGCCGATGTGCTCGTCCCACAGTCTGAGTCACCTGGTTGGTGTCTCGACGTTCCCTCTAGAACCGCTATCGTACGCCACAGATTGCGGCTCGACATCAGTCCCCTGAGGTTCGTCGTCGACCACCATCTCCTCAGCGGTCGTTGGGGCGGGAGTGGCAGCAGTGGCGCAGTGGTGCCATCGCCGACCTGCACTGCTGCAGAGGTCTCGACGCCACCAGCAGTCCCCGCCGCCGCCTCTGGACTACCTACTCCAATCGTGTTTTTTCCAATTTAGCATTACAGTTCTTATCCAGATATCAGTAATACTGAGAGTGTTTAGAAAAAGTTTTGCATACTTTAATGATGGATTCACCAACTGTAAAATAATATTGTATTGGCGCCTTGAATTTTTTCCCTTTACCGTTTCCACTTTCTTTTGCTCTTTTTTTACATGCTTTGATATAAAGTCCATGTGCTTATTATGATTTCCTAATTTCCAGAATTTAAAGAAATATATATTTACGCTGATCTTCTAAAATTTTCTTGTAACATTCCATTCTACATTTTTTCTTTTCACAACTTTCCTTGATTTTTCTAGCCTGAATAATTTTTTTGTAGCGTATGAAGTATATTCTTGTCCTGTATTTCTTTTTCTTTTAGCTATGTTAACTTTCCAAGTTTTCTCATTTCTATACTTTTTTCTATCTGGCGATATATTTTTTTCCGCATCCATATGTTGGTGGTCAGTGACAGTTTCTAGAGTTACTGATAAATTCACGTCCTGTGAAACGTTTTTTTTTACTAAGCTTGTTTGTTCATTAGCATCATCTTTAAGCTGCAATAAAAAAATTGTTTATTCATATTCTGGCATCACACCTTATTTTAGTACCTCAGATGTGGTATCCTCCATAGGCAAAGTGTCCCCATCAGTATTTTCTAAATGCTCTTTATTTGTAGAAGAAGCTGTTTTTTCATACATTGGAAACTCATCTTGAGCAATTCCAAATAATAATGCGGCAGGGTCTACTTCTTCAAATCCAGGATCAAACTCATTTTCAACAAAAATTGGCGAATGTGCTAATGCTTGTTCTAAGCTTGTGTTGGGACATTCGTTTTCAGTATCGCTACTGTTCTCTTCTAAAAGGTATATATATTAATAAAAAAGATATGAAATAACAAAATAGTTATAAGAAACTTTAACACAAAACTTTTGAATTTATACACAACGCAAAATTAGTATATCGTAAAAAACCTAATTAATCATGAAATGTCTGTTAGTGCAGGCTTAAAGCCCGTGCGAAACCACTCTAAGCACTTAAATAATACGCCGCTAAGCTATCAAACTGTTAAAATTATATAGTCTTAATAACAATTTATCATTTACTTTGTGCTAGCTTTACCAAAATTTTCCTCTTGAACACATGTTTTATGAATAATTTAGAGAAACTTTAGATAAACAACAAAACAAACTAAAAACAATACTGCCTTGTCTCTTTACCGATAGCAAATAAACGATTATTAATTTTATCGTAACTTACGTACTAACATCGTAACTCGAACGGAAAGAATTTATAGGCCATCCCGGTCGGAGCTGCCGGATTTAGATTATCGTATGTTAAGTTACGATAAAAATGCACTAACCAAACTAAAAATATTAACATCTTAAGTCTACTTACGATAAAATTACTTACTTAGCATGTATGTACTATTATTGTATCTAGACATACGATGACTGACTTTAATTAAATTTGTTGCATTCTGCTGGTAACTTTAGATACGATGAATGTTATTTCTTTATTTGCTGTTTATAAAGTTTGTATCTTTAGTTAAGATATTATTTAAGCCAGATTTCTTGCGAAGTAGATACGATTAAACTACTTTTTTAAATAACAATATTTTTTTTTAAAAATGTTAAAAAAAATTTTTTAACGAAAGAGAAGAACATTTTATACCAGAAAGTAGTCTTAACTCAATTTCATCAAAATTGAGTTAAGATGTTTCTATTTGCGAGGTCGATATATATATATTTACTATTTATATATATATATATATATATATATATATATATATATATATATATATATATATATATATATATATATATATATATATATATATATATATATATATATATATATATATATATATATAAAAAAAAAGAGAGGAAAGGTAGTCGGACTGACTAGTTAAAAAAATTCTGAAACCCAGAGTAGTGGAAATACAGTCAATTGAAAAGGCCACTTTAAATAATTAACTCTTTATTGAAATCATCATCAATCATCAGGTCAATCTAAAAATAGAAGAAAATGAATCTTGTTAGTGAAACCAACAAAAATAATTTTCCTTTTTACAAAGTTCTTACCATATGTGAGTTGAAAACATGAGACAGGTTTAAATACCAATGAAGAACAAAACTTCATTCACATTCCTCAAAAACTTCTTTTCTTAAACTACATTGACTTTACCCTAGTTTTTAGCACGTGGATCGTTGCCACCATGTTATTAAAAATACTTTTACGGAGTGAAAAGAATATACAGAAAGCAAAAGAATTTATAGTTAAAAAACTTACAAAAAAAAAAAAGTACGATTTTAAAACTTAACGACCAATGAGCGCTGTCAGTTGAGCAAGAATTAACAAAATCTGTTATAATGATTTTAAAAACATTGGATTTTCCATTTTTGAGATTCGGACATCATAGGCCGTATCATGCAGAACTGACAGAGCCATCTGTCGTGGTACCTAGGTAATATTTATACACTGCTCACAATTGAGAGTTTGAAGATGCATTATTGTGAAGGTTTGAATACTGATTTTATTTTAAGATAATAATAGAAAAAGAAAAAGAAAATTGAATTTCTCTTGTTTCCCTTACTTTTTCCTTTTTTTGTAAAATAAACAGGTAAAACAATATGATGGTATGAAAATAAATACCATTTACAAAGGTTTTAAATTAATAGGTTATAATATATATGTACTTACAAAATGCAAAGTTTAGATGCTTATTTCTGAATTTAACGAAAAATTGTTATCGTTTTTTTGGTACGAGAGAATATAATTATAAATGGAGCTAAGATTTTGGATATCACTCCTTTTATTCATAGATTTTGGTTGTAAGTAAATATGTATCATTTCTAGGAAAATTCTTTTGTACCAATTGTCTGCTTTATCCAAGATTGTTGCACAACCTTTGGTTTTTTGAGTTATTAGGCCCCAAAGTGGACTAACCTCAAAATTCTCTCTTCTTGAAACTGATTACCAACAAATGGGAACATATATGATTAGGCACTTATATATTAATCAAATAGACTAAAATTTTCAATAATTTATTGTCCATTTTAAGTAAAAATTATCTTAAATAAATCCACTTTTCTGTACGTTGTAAGAAGATTTGTGACGTATAACAGGTTGCCTGATTCATAATTAAGTTGTCAAAATATAAAAAACCGAATTTATTTAAGGTGTTTTTTACTAAAAATATGCAATAAACTTTTGTAAATTTTAGTGTATTCGTTTAATAAATAAGTACCCAATCAGTGTATGTTCCATTTTGATGGTAATCAGTTTCAAGAAGGAGGAATTTTGGAAAAATGTCCATTTTGAGGTTAGTCCACATTGAGGCCTAATAACTCAAAAACAAGAGGTTGCCGGAAAAAACTAATTTTAGATTCGTGATCAGTGCCCCAAAAAACCCCTGTATGCAAAAATTCATAAAAATCCGCGTGGTGTCCGTAAAGTAAAATTTTACCAAAATGAAACCCATTATCTGTGATAATTGACACTTTTTGTTTGAAAATGTGTCAAAAATGGCATTATTTAGGTGAATTTTAAAATAACCTATACAAAAGTTGTTTTTTAATGCAAGTTTATGTCCAAGTCCAGGTCACCTATGTTGAAGTCGTAGCTTTTCAGAATAGTTTTTAGTTAGCACTTAAAAACGGTTGAAGATACATCACTAACCAAAACGATGTATAACAATTAACAAATAAAGACAATGGAAGTCCAAGATTTTAGTGTAATTGAGTAAAAGGTTTGTTGTAAATATTTAAAAATTTGGTGGAATTTGAATAAGCTCTTAAGATGTTTTTCTTTGACACCAAATCCTTAGCCCGTACCAATAGGTCAATCTGTTACACTTACACGTATTAGTCCATATCATAAAAAAGTGCTGAACCGGTTTGGATTTTGATTTTTGTGTATTTTGGGACAGCCAAGGAAGGTCTTATGCAAATCACTGACGAAACGTGGGTGTCTTCAGTGATGTAAAAGGTAGTATATTCCAAGGTAGCCCCAAGGTTCACAGTCTAAACACTCTTGGAATGAAGGAACGAATAAAGTGGAAAGGTCGGATTCTCTCAGGATGGATTGTAAGAGGATTTATAGGAGCGGTACGCCATGTTCCTCTTCTGGAAGCTGCTAAAAGAGGAATTATATTGGCTAAATCCTCGGAGCATGAGCCGTTAAGAAGAAAGAAAAAGAATTTTCTGTAAAAGTGGTGTTATTATTAGGACGATCGGCTTGAATGAAATTAAAGATGCAAAAAGTGGTAGACTCTATTTTAAAAACATAAGAATAATATTCCAAACAAAGTCTTATGTAGGATACATTCGGAGTATACAGATTAGAAGATGAGCAACACTTTGTGACTCAAAAGGCAAATTTTGAGCTTTTTTAAAGCTATTGTGGTTATGGATATAATGTGTTTATGCCAATTAAAATTATTCCTAAAACTAACGCCTACAAAATTATTCAATCATTTAATCTTTGCTCTGCAGAACTTAGCTGCTCATAAGTATAAGAATGGTAGACTTTTTTGTGATAGCGGATATGCTTGCGTTTTAGAGGCAATAAACAGGACAGTATTTTTGGCACCCCAATCCAGTATTAATTTAAGGTCCCGTAAATAGAGATATCCGCATTACGCGCTTGTTTATCAAATCAGGCCTGAACACTGGCTTGAAAAACCGAATATAAAATAAACGGGTACTTTTTGCCAAACAATTTGCTGCCAATTATAAAGATTCTTCATAAAATGTCCGATATCATTTTTACCAGTCTAGCAACGCACACAATGCGATTGGGACACCGAAAGGAATCAAGCAAATCCCAGATTATGGAGAAATTTTCTCCTACCACGCGACGCAAAGAGGTAACGCATACAATGCTTGCCTACGTCGGTGGTAGGAGAAAACTTCTTCTTAATCTGGGTGAAGCTTGATATCGTTGGCCCCTTTTCAGTGTCATATAATTTAAAATTTTTACAAAATTTTTCCCTACCAGGACGTACAAATTGGTTTTTTGCGTCCTGGCAAAAAACTTCCCTTAATTGGGGGTTATTCTTTTGGCCCTTTTAAATTAATTTTTCTTTTTTGGGGGGGTCCCCCAAAAAATTGGTCAAAAAATTGGGGATTTTTTTTAAACCCATATGCTGCCAAAAAAAGTTATTTTTTTGGGAAACCTTAAAAAGGAAAACAAGAACTAAAAAAGAGCAAAGTTTAAAAAATTATTTTAAAATTTTTTTTAACCCAGCCTTGTTTTAAAAAAGGGGAATTTAATTTTAATTGGCATGGACACATTATATCCATAACCGGAATAGCTTTAAAAAAGCCTAAATTTGCCTTTTGAGTAACAAAGTATTGCTCCTTTTCTAATCTGTATACTTCGAATGTATCCTACATAAGACTTTGTTTGGAATATTATTCTTATGTTTAAAAAATAGCGTCTTCTACAACTTTTTGCATCTTTAATTTCATTCAAGCCGATCGGCCTAATAATAACCCCACTCTTACAGAAAACTCTTTTTTTTTTCTTCTTTTCGGCTTTTGCTTCGAGAAATTAGACAATGTAATTCCTCTTTTAGCAGCTTTCAGTAAAACAACATGGGGTACCGGTCTTATTAATCCTCTTACAGTCCATTCTGAGAGAATCGGAACTTTTCACTTTATTCCTTCCATTATACCAAGAGTATTTAGACTAAAAACTTTGGGGCTACCTTGGAATATACTACCTTTTTTACATCACTAAAGACACACACGGTTCGTCAATGATTTGCTTTAGGCCTTCCTTGGCTGTTCAAAATGCACAGAAATCAAAAAAAAAACCCCGGGGTTAAAATTTAGTGTAAGGGGTAACGAATTCCCCATTGATACAAGCTAAAAGGGGGTGTAAAGGGGGAAAATTTTTAAAAAGCTTTTTTTAAAAATTTCAAAAACTTTAAATATATATAAAATGGGGGGAATTTTCCATTCAAACATCTGGGTTTCCCCAATTTAAAAAAGTTCTAAAATTGATTCCCGTTTCCCCCTAATTGTGTTTCACTTTTTTTTTCTTCACTTAAAGAGTTTTTTTTAAAAAAAAAATATATATATATATATATATATATATATATATATATATATATATATATATATATATATATATATATATATATATATATATATATATATATATATATATATATATATATATATATATATATATATATATACAGGGTTCCATTTAATACCCGGTCTTCTATTGCAGTTTTATTTAATTTAATTTTAAAATTTTTTGATTCATTATGTTAATGATGATAAAAAACTACTTTCTAAAATAATTTGACTTATACAGGTGTCCCAAAAAGCGTGGGGAATAATTTTTTTTTTTTAAATTGAATGACCTATTTTTTTTTAAAGGAATTAGTGCACTATCAATTTTTTTCAACCCTAAAATATTTTTTGCTCAAAAAAGGACGTTGCCAAGCTACTAAAGTTTTAAAAAATTTTTTTCCCCCAAAACACTACTTTACTTAAAGTTTAATTCCTCCATAATGTTTTACTTAATTTTACTGAAAGTTTTTAAAAAAACTTTAAACTAAGATCACTTCATTTTATAAGAGTGCAATTTTTTTTTTTCCATATACAGGGCCCAAAAAAATTTTTATTTAAATATCAATTTTTTCAATTTTGTTTTTTCCATTTTTTTAAAAGGAACGCCCTGTATCTAGTAGTATGTATCGATAGAGTATTCATTTACCTTTAAACTGATACCAACATGTAAACCTTTTATCTTTCCCAGTTTTTTTTAAAAATTCAGTTAAACAAAAATTAGCGGTTTTTCCCTTCAAATTAAAAAAATTTAAAAAAAGGGATTGTGATTAGTTGGCCATGATTTTTTTGTTTTGGCTTCAATTGAGTAAGTGGGCGTCAGTTTTGACGTTTACTAAATAAGTATTAAGTTGCTCAACATTGGGGAAAAATAATTCAATTTTTTTTAAAAAAATTTTAAGATAAAAAAAATTAACAAACTTTGTATGAAAAGAAACTAATAATTTTAAATAGAAAACAGATCTTTAACTCAACAACTGCTAAAAAAAGTCTACCATTTTGCTGCAAACACAGTTAAAAAACCCATGTGAAAGAGATGATCTAATTTTTTTAAGCATAGCGGGGGGAATACGCCTGAACGACTGTTGTATGGGTGGTGTTTTTTAAAATGTTACAAGGCAAATTGAGGAAACGGCTCTTAAAAAAAAACAAATTTTTTGAGGTAATGGATCATTGGGGGACATTTTTTAAAAAATAAGTAATTTTTTAACCCTTTTTCCCCTTTTTAGGGGGGGGGGGTAACTTTCGAATGTCAAAAAAGAAAATGTGCAGTTTTCTTTTTGATTCGTAATCTACAGAAAACAAAAATTTTTTAATCAATTCATTTTTTTAATGTCAATGTAAAATCATGGGAAATTCAAAAAATTAAAAAAAAAGGATCATTGTTATTAGGTACACTATTTTATTAAAGTAGGTGTTAAAAAAAGATGACCTTTTTTTTCTAAGAAATTTTGGCCCCCCCTTTTTTCCGGAAAGAATTCCGAACCCTAAGTAGCATATCTGGAGTGATTTCAAGAACTGCACGCGGGGATTCTCTGCCTCATGTCTTCGGCTGTAGTTGGAGCAGTCACCATGATTTTTTTTTTGAAAAAACCCCACAAAAAAAACCCAGAGGGGTTAAGTCTGGGGTCTTGGGGGCCAATTTTACGGGCCCCCCCCGTCCAATCCATCTGTTGGGGGATTTATCCAATAATGCACGTGCCCCCCGACAGTAATGTGGTGGTGCACCATCTTGCTGGAACCAAATTGTTTCCACGTTGTTGCTCTAAATTTGGCATTAATATTTGCAAGTCATTCTGAAGGAAATCGCAGTATCGTTGTCCATTGAGATGACCAAAAAAAAAGGGGGTCCAATAACAGTATTGCCAAATATCCCACACCATGTATTTATCGACCAAGGGTGTTGATTAGCGACTTTTTCCCCAAACCAGTGTGGATTTTCTTCAGCCCAATAATGCATATTGTGACGATTTACTTGACCATGGTTAAAAAACTTTGCTTCGTCAGAAAATATTATGTTTTCCAGTGATTTTTTTTCGAATCCATTGTCGAAACCACTGACAAAATTCCCCCTCTTTTTTTCAAACCCCCGTCCATAAATTTTTCTTGATGTAAGGTGATATGGAAGGGGGATGAAATTTAAAATTGTGCAAAATTTGAGAACGGATGTTTTACACATCCCGGCATTTTTGGGAAAAAGGAATCTCGCGAACCAATATGAGGATTGGGGTTTTTCTGTTCCCAAAACTCCTATCGCCATGTCGTCGTTCGTTTTTTTTTTTTGTCTGTTGCGTTTTTTTGAAGGGCCGTCTAAAGGGTTTCTGGTCTTCAATTTTTTAAAATTTTCCCTGTGAGATTTTGCCGGTAAATGTGGAAATCTTGCCCCCAAAGTTCACAAGCATTGCGGTATTTTTTTTACATTCCCCCAAAAATTAAAAAACATATAAACCCCTTAAGTCGAATTCATTCTTTTTGGGGGGTGGGGAAAAAAATTCCAACTTAGATTATTAAATGGGGAAAAGAACAACGAAAATAAGAAACGATCTCAACAAACGAACACAACCAACGAACACAACCAATAATCAAAAAAAACAGTAATTTTAAGAAAACGCTTAATTAACTCTTAAAACGCGAAGACAATTCAAGGAAATTATTTGGGGAAAGTCAAAACATGTCAGTGGGGGTTTTTTCCATGATAACTGCATACAGTGGCGGCTGGTGCATTAGCGCTACTAACCCGGTAGAGTTTCCTGTCGAGTTTTTTTTTAATTTTTTGAATTTCCCGTAGTGACTTTTTACATTGACATTAAAATATGAATTGATTATAATGTAGTTTTTTTTGTAGATTACAAAAACTGAGAAGAAAATTGCACATTTTCATTTTTTCATTCGAAAGTTACCCCCCACCCCCCAAAAAATGGAAAGGGGGTTTAAAAATTACTTATTTTTCAAAAGTGTCCCCCCCAAGATCCATTGCACCTCTAAAAAATTTTTTTTTTTTTTAATGAGCCGTTTCCCAAAATTCCTTGTAACACTTTAAAAGGACCACCCTGTTTTTTATATATATATATATATATATATATATATATATATATATATATATATATATATATATATATATATATATATATATATATATATATATATATATATATTATATATTTTTTATATATATATATATATATATATATATATATATATATATATATATATATATATATATATATATATATATATATATATATATATATATATATATATATATATATATAAACATATACATATACATACAGACAGACATGTACATAGATAGATATAGTGTGGCCAAAAAAAAAACAAGCAAGCAAGGTTGCTTGCTTGTTTTTTTTTGGGGTTTCTGCTCGGCAATTGCCAGCTGGGGTTTGGGGGAACCAGGTTGTGTCTGGCTCTGGACCATGCGAAGCCCCCCCCATTATTTCTTGTATTCAAAAAAAATGCTGTGAACTTGATTGTAGCATTAGGTAACATTTTGGGGTACGGGGTTAAGAATATAAAGAGGTGGTTAGTAAAACAACAAAGGTAGGGGGTATTGCAAATGCAAAAGCGGAGGAAAGGAAATATGTGAGGGTATGTTTTAAATTGAGCATTATAAACTGATATTATTTTTATTTAAAAAAACATTATTGCTTTTATGCTTTTATTATTTTGTCAGCACGGAGTACATTGTTATTGGGGGTTTAAAATTCAAGTAAATTTTGAGTTTGGAAAAAAACAAAATTGGGGATAATATTGATGGGGCATTCTGGGGAAAATGTGTTAAATCCTTTATACCACCGCAGTAAAAATCTAGATCTTTCTCAAGTTTAATTTGAATAAATGTTTTTTGGTCAGGCAGGGCCCCGTCCTCTTCCCAAATTTAAAATAGTAATGTTTTCTGCGGTTTTTATAAGGGATTTACAAACCTTTTTTTTTGACGAATTTTCCCCCCATTGGGGGGGTACTGAATTTTTTTTCGGCCACTAGAGTCCGCCAGTTAGCTTTGAAATAAGTTCTTTTTTTTGTTTAATATCGTTAAATATTTTTAACGTCCAGAAGCATTGCTTTTGGGACTTTAAAAAAACCCCCCGATATTTCAGAGTATCTGCCTCCGTGTTGCCCGTTATTTGGGGAGTGTCCCGGAATCCATGCTAGGGGATATCGAAGCCTCTTTCGTATGCGGCCAATATAATTTTTTTTGTTCTTAAAGACCAGTAGTCTGCTGAGGAGAAAATAGGCTTTTGTTGAGCTTGGGGGTTTGGGCCTTTGAGTCAGGGGAAAATTATGATTTTGGGAAAAAGTTGTTTTGTTATTGAGAATTTTACCCCCCCCCGTATTGCCAAGATTTCTTTTTTTGCAAATACTCAGCACGTCTGGGAGCCTGCTGGCGAATTTGTATTCAATCTCCGGTATGTTTTTCCCCCAATCCCATTTTGGCCTTTTTTTTTGAAGCATCCTTGTAGATGAATGTAAAATTGTTTTTATATGGTTCTGGGGGTTGATAGAAATGCTTTAATTGCAGAACCTTTTTTTCCACTTTACAATATATTTTTTTAATTTGGGGTTTATTTGTATTAAAGGGGTCGTTTTTTTAAATGGGAAATTTTGGGGTTTTTTGATAAATTTTATTCCAAAAGGAAAAAATTTTTTCAACAGCCTGAAAGGTTTTGGTATGTTGTTTTTTTCCCAAAAAAAGGGGGTTTGATATTTTTTTTCCGGATGAAAAAAATTATTTTAGGGGGATGTTGGTATAACCCTATCTTTTTGATATAAATTTTGCCCCCATGATGTTTCTTCAGTATTGGGGTCCTAACCCCTGCTGCCTTTTGCTAAAAGTGCAGTTTAGGTGTTGATCTCATACATCCTAGGACCCCGTATTTCCTTGATAAAAGCCCCCCCATTTTATTCAGGCATTTTTGCCTTTTTGGTCAATAACATTCCCAATAGTCCAGTTGTGCTACAACCGCCGTGAAAGAATAGGGGGAAGTTGGGATCTAAACCCCACCAAACTCTAGAGAGGGCCTTTAATATTTTAAAAGGACTTTTTTGTTTTTGGTGTTATGGTACCCAAATGCCTATCCCATTTTAAATGTTGGGGAATTTTCCTGGTTTTTAATCTGTTGTTTAAAGGGGAAAAATGGGATTTCCTTTTTTTTTGGGGGGGAAATATTTTTCCGCCCCCCCTGAAACCATATTGCCTCAAATTTTTCCAGTGCCGGGACAAAGTTTTTCTTTTTTGATAGTTTTGGCCCAGGGGGGCGTTGATCCTTTCTGCAAGTTGCCCCCTGTTAAACCCCCCTGGAAAAAAAAAAAAAAATTTCGTCCGCATATCCCAATTTCCCCTACTTTGTCCCAGGAGTTTGGGGAAAAAGTTCCAGGATATATATGTTGAACAGAACTGTTTTTAAAGGTGACCTTTTTTGGGGGATTCCCATTGGCCAAAAAGGGCCCAGTAGTGATCCTTTCGGTTCTAGAAACTTTAAACCCTTTTTTTTTTAATATTTGGAATTTTGGGGGTTACAATTTTTGGTATGTTTAGTTTAACAAAATTTTGATAAAATTAGATTTAAATTTTTCAAAAGCGTTTTTAATTTGGGGCAAATAAGCCCCATTCAAAAAGAACTAAAGGCGTCTAATACGTAAGAAGTTATGAGTGTTTTGTTATCCTAATTTTTTTGCCCCTTAAATTGGGGAAAATTTTGGAAAAAGTTTGTTTTTCCGGGGAACCAAAATCCAGACGATTCTTGATCAATTTTAATGTTTTAAAGGGGGGGAATTATTGCCCCATAATTTTTGGGAAATAATGGATTTTTTGTTTATTTTAAACCAAATTTATGATTTAAAAAATTTTTCCCCTTCCCCTCTGGAATACTTTCCCTTTTAAAAAAAATTTTGGGGAAAATTTTAGATTAGTATCTTTTTAGCTTGTTGAGGTAGGTTTTTCAGTAGGGGTAGGGTATGTTATCAAGCCCCCCTTTTTGAAAGATTTTTTTGGCCAGGGGAAATTTAGTTCGTACATAGAAAAAAAGGGTTTCCCCTGTCTCAGTTTCGGGGGAATTTGGGGTTTTTTTAAAAAAGTAGGATTAATTTGGGGTATAGATTTTTTTTTTTAATATTTGAATCTTTGATATCGTCTGGGAAGGGGGAATGTTATTTGTTTTTGTGAGTGAAAAATTTTTTTTTTTCCAGACATATTTTATATTGATTTTTTCTGTTGAGTGTTTCACAAAATTTTTTAAAACTATTTTTTTTTTTTCTCTTAGTTTTTTCCTTTTTTAGGGCAATTGTTTTTTTGGCTGCTATGTAAGGGGTTTTTATTTTCCCCCGATCCAAATTTCTTTGGGAGAGTTTTTCTCTTTAATCCAAGAGGAACATTCATTATCCCACCATGTAGCCCCTTTTTTTTTTTTTTGGGAAACCCGAATTCTTCAGGGGGGAATTTGCAAAGGCTTTAAGTCAATGGTGTTAAAAAGCTCTTCATAATTTTCCCCTTTTGTTCTTGTTCACTAATTTACAGAATTCTATCATGGAAGGAGTCCCAATCAGCTAAGGGAAGTTTCTAATATTATGTTTTTGGCTGTATTATCGTTAAGCGATAAGTTGTTTTTGGAGTTTTAGCACTAAAAAGGGGGGGAATGATTAATATTTCCACAGTCTTGTAGTACACTCCAAGGGGTTTGGACCGTGCCAACTGGCTGCTTACAATTGTTAGATCGATTGCACTTGAATTAGTTGGGTTTTAAATAGGTGGCTGTGCCATCATTCATTAAAGTCAGATCTTTTTTTAAAAAGGGGGTCACTTACAGCTTTTCCCCCCCCTTCACTGGGGTTTAAAAACCCCAGGGGGGATGGGGGGAAAACCCCCATTTTGGGGTTTTTTGATCTTTTAAATTTAAATTTTTTAAGTGTTTTCAAAAAAAGGTTGGTGTAACATGGGGGTTTTGGTTTGCATAAATATTGATAAATTATTGTTCCCCCCCTCTTGATGACTAAAAACTGTACGTTTTCCGAGTTATAAGTTTTTACTTTTTAAAAATTAGCTTCTTTTTTATGTTGCGACTCCACCATAACCATCCTCTTATCTTTCTTAAACATTGTAGTTCTTTAAATTGAAGTTATTTTTTTTTGTTTTTTTAAAGGTTTTCATTTTTAAATTATGATTTTTATCTTTTTATAGATTAAGCAGTTTAGATTGTCCCAGATTTAATGCCAGATATTCCATTGAATTATTTTTAAACTTTGTTTTTAATTTTGGGGCCTTTTTTGTTGAGGAGGGAGCCCCACTTCCGCCATGTCCCTGTAGGCTTGTATATCCTGTTGGAACATAATAATTTTTTTAAGGGCTGCCCTGTTTTCCTCTGATGTGTTAAAGATGTATTTATTATTTCTTTTTAAAACAAAATTTTGGGGAAATTATTTTTTTTGGGTTTTTTTTTAAAGGCAATTTTTAAAGGGAAGGAGTAACTTTTTTTTTTTATGATTGTGTTGAAATGAAGTTGAGGGTTGTGGGGAAATGATATTTGTTTGATGGGTCTTGAGTTCGGAAAATAAAGGTTTTCATCATGGGTTTTTTTTTTCGTATCCTTTTTTTTATTATTCTTCTTTTTTTTCCGTGGGGGGAAATACCTGAGTTTTGGGCCGTTTAGAAAGGTTTTTTGAAAAGTTATAACTCCTCCTTTCATTTGGGTTTAGGGGAAGATTTGATTTTGGGGTTATCCGTTCTATCCGTATGTCTCTGTTTTGCAACTGGGAAACCGCTGGGTTGTATAAAAAATCTCCTTTAATTTCATATTTTTTTTTTACAGGCTTCGTTGGCTTCGAAAAAAATTAGATTTTCAAACGCCATTAATTTTTTTTAAATTTTTTTGCCTGGTATTTTCCCGGGGATTGTTTTGCAGTGATTTGTGTGAATTTTTGAAAAAACATTTGGTTTCAAATTTTTCCCTTCCCCCCCCTCTACATGTTTATCACCACTACAGTTATAACATTTTTTTTTAGTGGATTTGCAGTTGTTCCTAAATGACCATAGCGTAAGCACCTAAAAAACTGAGAAAACCGGGGGTGATATTATCACCGGGTATGCTAGACTAAAAAAAGGGATGTATCTCGGTAACCTGCCCCCTTTAAAAAATAAAAAAAAAATATGTTGGGGTACTCTTTAAAAATTTCTTTAAAAATTTTTTCTATTTAGCCTCTTAACGTTAAGAATTTCAATATTACCCCAGCCTTGCACGAGCTTAAAATTTTTTTCACTAATGTCTTTTAAAACCCCCCGCGCTATTCCCTTACAAGTGACAAATTTAAAAGGGGGATAAAAATTTTTTATCCCTTTTTTAAAAGGGTTTTATTTTTTAAAAAAAATTATTTGCCGCTTAATAAGACAAAAATTCTACTGAAATTTTGGTTTAACCCCTTTTTTGTTTATTTTCTTAAATCCCCCAATTTTTAAATTTTAAAAAATCTCGCGCTATTTTTATATTATTAATTTTTCCGATGTTAATTTTCCCCCCATCTCGGTTGATTCCCCGGGAAACCGTAAAAAAGGCCGGTATCGCATTCCGAATAAAAAATGGTTTGTTTTTTTCGTCTTTTTTTTTATATCGATGTTGGGGAAATTTCATGCCTGACGTTATTTTGCTTATCGTCACCGATTTTATTATTTTTTTTAAATTAGAAATTTGTAATTTTTTTGGGGTTTTTTGGGGAAGGGGGGTCCCTGGTTCAATCATAGTAAATTTTAAATTTTAACCCAGTTTTTTCATGATAACCTTAAAAAAAAAAAAGTGGGGGAAGCAAAAGATCAAAAAATCAATTTTTAAAAAAAAAATTTTATTTTTATTTTAAAATCCCCAACTTACTTATTTGACGAAATCACACCACCAAAATTTTAGTCGGGGAGCACACGGGGTTTTTTTTTTTCTTTAGCCCCGTCGGAACGGTAGCAAAACGCCGCTGCTTTCACCAGGGTTCACAGCACCGTACCAATTTTTGGGTTTGCGGGGAGAATTGGGTACCTTTTAACATTAGAAGAATAAAAAAAATAGTTTTTAAAATAAATATTTTTTTTTCCAACCAATTAATATGTTGGGTCCGGTATTATTATATATTTATTTTTTTTTTTTAAAATTTAAGTTTAATTTAAAAAATTAAAAAAAAGTTTTTTTTAATTTTTTTACTTTTGGGTCCTTGGGGAAACTTTTACTTTCTTTAAAAAAACCCGGAAAAGATCCCGCCAAGTGAACAACAACTGATAGATTGGATACGTCCAATGATGGGTGTGGTGGTGGTTTAGAAGAACCAGCATTAATATGTTGTGAAGAAAGGTAAAATTATGATTTTTTCCCAGAGAAGCCCCAAAAGGTGTTGAATAGAAAAAAAATTTTGTTATTTTTAATTTTAAATAAATTCAACACAAATAATAAAAGTAGGCAGATTTTTTGAAAATTGATATTAGAGATCCTTTTTTCTTTTGAACAACTTTTTCCTTTTAATTATTTATATCTTATAAATAAAACACTTTTCTTGTACCATTTAAAGTTTTTTTAATTTTTAAACATCGCTTAAAATATGTTAATTTTTTCTATCCCATCTTACCTAAGAAGTTGCAAAATTTTTTTTCAAGAGTAGATTTTTTAAAATTTAAAAATTTAAAAAAAAAGAAGTTTTTCCTATTCAACCCTTTTCCGTGGACATACTGTACAAAAAGAATTCTTAAACAGGCTGTAAAAAAAAATTTTTCCCCGATCGTGAAATTGGGGAACGCCGAGGGAGTAAATAAGTCAAATGAGTGTAAAAATGCTTTTCAAAGGAGTTTATCAGGGTTTTTCCTATATTTTGGAGAAAGAAGAAATTTTTAAATTTAAAAGGAATATTTTATAAATCGTCAAAATTTTTCAATAAAAAAAAGCAATGAAAATTGTTTAAAAAAACAAATTTTGTTTTTGTTAAACGGAACACCCTATATTTTTTTCTTTTTTGGGTTCCTAACTTTGTTGGGTTTTAAAAACATAAATATGTTATAGGTTTCTTTTTTGGTTTAACCAGTATATCATTTTTTATATTGATATTTAAAAATCTAGATTGCCGAGAAAACAACTTTTTGTCAATCGATTTCTCATTTACATATTCGTAATATTTTAATTTAGTATATATATATATATATATATATATATATATATATATATATATATATATATATATATATATATATATATATATATATATATTCATATATACTGTTTTTTTTTTTTTCTTAAATTTTTTTGGCAACAACAAATCAAACTATTTTATTTCCCCATTTTAAAAAAAGTTTTATTTTCGACGTTTCGGCTGATTTCAGCCTTTATCAATGATTTTTCTATCTAAAACAATTATACAACTAATTTTTGATGTTCAGAGTATATATTAAACAATGTAAAATTTTTTATAAAATTTTTTTAAAATTTTATCGACTTCCCCAAAAAAGGTTATTCCAGATATAATTGTAACATTATTTTATTCACTTCACCGGAAAAAATTTTTATTAAATAATTTTAAAAAATGGTAAAAAAAGTTTTTGCTCAACGAAGACTTTGGTAGAATTAAGACAAAAACACTTTGTGGCTTTAATATAATATTTTAAAGAGGTAGGGGAAATTTATTATTCAAAACGCATAGGCCAACGATTATAGAGTTTAGAACTGTCATAAAAATGAATGTTTTTTTTTAAAAAGGGATGTTGCTTATATTCAATACAAAAATTTAAATTTTTTTAACTATTTTTATTACATTTCCAATGATTATTTTTTGGGTTGATTTTTGAGTTTTGGGCTATTTTTTTTGTTTTTCTAAAACAAAAACAAAAGACGAAAATTCAAAACATTTGTCCAAAATTGGCATTGTGTCAAATTCTAGTCTTTAAGTTCGTTGGTTTCGCCCCTTCGGCTTACGTTACTATTTAAAATTTTTTTAATTTTTGATTATTTACAGTTTTTTTCTGAGGGGAAAATTTTGATGGGAATGATGTTTTGTAATGTTTAGGTTATATTTTTTTTTAACTATTATTTTAATATGAATGCTTGATAATGGATAAAAAACAATGTTTTAATAATTATTTGATAAGGTTAAAATATATTTACTGAGGTTTCCAGGTCAGATTTTTCTTTATTAAGTTATTATATTTTTTAATATAGACATTTCCAGAAATTCTCTCCTCTGTTGATTCAATTCAGTTTTTCAGTTTTTAGTGTTGGTTTAATTAAATTTATGTGAAGTTTCATATTTTGTCATATTTATGACCGTTCAGGCGGTTTTGTAGACGTTGTGTGGTTTGTCCTAGTATACTTTTAAACAGTTATTACATGGTATCTGATAAACGATATGAGTTTTTTTTTTTGGGGTTTTGGTTTTAAGGGAGCTAAATTCCTTTTTTTAATAAGTTATAACCTTTGTGGCATGCAGAAATATTTTGAGGTTTAAAATATATTTGCAAGTTTTCTGAAAGTCCGTACATAGGGTATTGATGCAAAGTTATTATTTAAATTATTGTTTGTCTTTTTGTGGAGGGTTATTATTTAGATTTTGTAGGGGATGTGAAGATTGAATTAATTAGTTTTAAAGGATAGCTATTGTTTATTAAAATATTTTGGGCTTTTTTTAACGCGTTATTTCGGTAAAAGGGATCGCTTAGTTTTATTGCTTTGTCTGCCAGACCTATTATTACGGATTTTTTTTGGGACATATGGTGTTGCGAAAAATAACTTAAATATCGTCCTGACCAAGTTTTTTTTTTGTATACCATTCAGTTTCTATTTTGTTATTTTGGGGGTATAAGGTCATATCTAAGAAATTTAATTTTTAGTTTTTTTCCATTTTGGTAGTGAACTCAATTTTTCATGAAATTCGTTAAATGCGTTTAGAATGTCTTCGGTTTTATTTTTAGGAGTTGATCAGTAATGCAATCATCTACATAACGAAAGAAAAAAGGTATTTAGTATTCCAAATTGGGAATTACGGTGTTTTCAATTTTCTAATATATTTGTGCTATAACACTTGAAATGGATGAACCCATTGTGCACCCTTCATTTGTTTATAAAGCCCCTTTTTAAATTTTAAAAAAGGTGGATTTTAAAGTTAGTTCTACGGCAATCAGGGAACTGTTAAGTGGGATATCTGTGAATTTTTAATTTGATCCCATTTTTTTTTTTTATTTTTTATATATATATATATATATATATATATTACATTAAAAAAATTATAAATATAATATTAAAAAGGGTGTTTTCTCGGCAATCTAGATTCTTTTTAAATATGCCATTTTAAAGTGAATTAGGGTTTAAAGTATTGTCAAACTAAACATGTATTTATTTTTGAAATCAATAAAGTAAGGAAGCCAACAAAATATTAATATTCAGGGTGTTCCATTTGAAAACCAAACCTGGGATTTTTTAAAACATTTCCAACCTTTTTTTTTTATCTAATTAGAAATTCTGGCGGTTCAGTAAAATACTTCAACTTTTGTAATTTAAAGTTTCTTTAACTCTTAAAATAAAAGCTCTGTTGGTGATTTAAAATAGACGGAAAACCCCGTACACTATATTTTTTTTACGGCGCACTATTTTTTGTACTTTGGCGTACCATTAAAGTAAATTGTATACAAATGTTAAATTAATATTATTCATTTTTTTTTTATAAATATTAAACAAAAAATGAACGGTAACAGGCAAGCGAAAAAATCGCCCCCGATTCAGGTTTATAAACCTTTTTTTAATCGCTTTGAAGCCTCTTTTTATAGCAGAAATATCGGTGTATAAAAAAATATGGTTTGTTTTTCCTGTTTTTATTGGTGTTTTCAAAGCAGGCCCAAAAAATTTTATTTAATCTCATTAAAATTTAAAATATATTGCAGCATTCTAGGTAATGACACTTATTTAATAAACTCAGTGTAGCCCACTTGCTATATTTAAGTATTATTTTAGGTATTGAATCAGAAGCCACTTATCCATACTTGGAATACGATTCAAACTGCCGCTATAATGCATCTGCAACTGTATTTAAAATTAACAGCTACGTTCAGATTGGTTGGGGAAAGGAAGGTGATTTGTTATCGGCTGTGGGATCGTTAGGACCAATATCGGTAGCGCTTGATGCTTCTCCCCTAGATTTTTACGATTCGGGTAGGTTTACTTTAAGTGACAATTTACCTTACTTAACATTTTTAAATTCTAAGAATATAATAGTAATTTGATAATTTGTTTCTTTTTGTACTTACTTTATGAAAGCTGTTATCAAGCTTGACTTATAGATCGTATCTTAAAATTTGCGATCCAACATTTTTGTGTAACAGAAGCAGCCAAAATCTTTTTTAGATAAAAAAGATGTTTGTACAAATATTTTTTTTTCAAAAAAAATATATACCCAACTGAGATTGAGTCCACACAATAATCCAATAACCTTAGTTATTTTTCTTTTTTTTTTTTTAAAATTATTAAGTAAAGATAAATTTGTATACCCCCAATATCAGTTAACTATTAAAATGATACTTAGTTAATTTTTCCCAAAATGCTATGGCACATTAAAAAAAACTTAAAATTAATTTAATCACCACCCTTCTAATTTTTAAAAATAATTATTATTATAAAAAATTATTGGTGCCTTTAATTTGCCAGCAAACCAAAAGCCATTCCCATGAAACATGATTCATAAAAAATAAAAAACAAAACTGTACAAAAGTTCCCCTTTCTCTCTTTTCTATATGAAAAATGACCATTTCTTCTTTAAAAAAAATATTTTTTGTGTATCAAGCCCGAAAAAATTTAAATTTTTTTTGGCCGAAAAAAGATCTGGGCCCGAGGTACAACAAAACTTTTTAGGCGACTGTTTTATTAAGTAGGTACAATATTTTATTTGCCCTTTTGTTTTTTTAAATTAAGAAAAAAAATTGAAAACCAGTTTAAAATTTTTTATTGATTAAATAATGTGATAAAAAATTTTAAAAAAGAACTTACTCCCAAAAAAAATTTTAAAAAAATTTGTTTATTTGTTATTAAAAAAATTTTTTTTAAAATCATCTATTACACCTTATAAATAAAATTCCACTTTTTGATTGGATTATAAACAGTCATCTCATCTCTAGCTTTTGAAATAATATTTTTTGAGTCAAAACCTTTAAATTTTTTTTAACGGGAAAAAAACCCCAAAACCCGAAGTTCCTTTTTCCCTTTTTCGAAATCTTTACCATCCCCCCCCCAAAATTCTTTTGATATTTTTTTTTTTTCTTGAAATAGAAGTTTCAATGTAGTCTTTCGCTACTGAATTAGAAAACCCCTGGTTTTTTTTAAAATTTTCCCTTTTTTTAAAAAAAAAAAATTTTTAAAAACCCTGTATATCTAATTTGCATTTGGCAACTGTAGATCTGTGAAAAAAAAGGGGTGGTATTTTTTCCAAAGTTTACACCGACAACTTGGGGGTATTTTTTCCCTTTCGATAATTAAAAAAAAAGTTTAATGACAATTGGAAGGGCTAAATTTGGTTTTTTCGAATTAGCTGTAGGGTACTTATATTTTCAATTAGTTCATCAGTTATTGTACATACTGTTTGTTATCATTTTAGGAAGTTTGATTATTAACACGGCCCCCTTTTTTTTTATATCGTTTTTAGATAGTGGTCTTAGTTGCCCGCCTAGAGGGTGGCTGGTCCGGTTAACAAACACACCTACAAATAAACACAGTTTTTTATTATTTTTTGAATTAACTTCGAAATTATTTTAATGTTACCAAACATTAAATAGTTCTAATCTGGCGCTTCTGTCAGGGCAATTCATCATTGTAAAAAAATTTTTGGAATTTTTTTCCCCCCCATCATGTAGTGCTTGTTTTTTTAAAAAGCAATCAATTTTGAAAATTTTCCCAAAATTAATTTTTTAAACCCTAATTGTAGATTTTAACATTGAAGGGGGAGATCATAAGGTAGACGATTTTTTTTTGGCCTGTTCCAAAAAAAAGCAAAAAAAATTCTTTTTTAAAATTTTTTTTTGTATATTTTTTTCCCTTTTATAAAAAAATTTTTTTTTGTTTTAAATAGATCTGCCGAGATTTTTTTTTGGGAGTAAATTTAAAGTCGCTGCTTTTGGGTTTTTTAAAAATTTTTTTTGATTTTCACTGTCTGTATCACTCACCACAAAAAACCCGTATTTTTTATTAAAAAGAATTATCTTTAAAATTATTTTTTAAATTTTTTCCTACATTAAATATTTTTATCTGGGCTTCTGTCAGGGGAAATTATTACATCATTTTTTGAAAAAAAGGGGGAAATTTTTTTTCCTGGTTTTTGTGGGGCGTGTTTTTAAAATGCAATCAATTTTGAAAATTTCCAATGTCAATATTATTTTTTAAACCCTAATTTTAGATTTTAACTTTAGGGAAAACCATATTGTAACCCCTTTTTTTTTTTGCGGCTTTATAAATTTCGGCTGGTTTATCACTGTCTTTATAATTTTTTGCGTAACTGACAGATTGTTAATAAACTGTCTAGCAACGCATTTTTCCCCAAATTGGGGCTACCTTCGTAAAAAAAAAAGGCCTATAAATAAAAATTGTTTTAAAGGGGCCCAAAACAGTTATATTTTGGATAAAAAATTGGGGAGTCCCAAAAAATTTTTAAATTTAATTTAAAAACCCGGGTTTTTAAAAAAAAAAAAAAATTTTTTTTTTTAATTATCTTTTTTTTAAAAAAACGTTGGAAAAAACTCCAAAATTACCCTTTAAAAAAATTAATTTGGCCTTTTGGTCTTTAAAAATTAAATTGGAAAAGGGGGAAAAACAAGCCAAAATATTTGGGGCTTGGGGATTTAAAATTTTTTTTTTGTTTTTAATTTAGAAAACAAAATTTTTAAACCTAAAATTTTTTTTTTATAACCTTTTATCTTTAATTTCCAAACAAATTTGTCGACGGGGGAAAATAGCTCAAAAGCATTGAATGCCCCTCGGCTCTTAAAATATTGAGGGGTTAAAACAAGCCAAGATAAATATACAGCGCGTTGCATAACATTTCTTCTTGCTTGCTTTAATTCGCCGCACAGTGGCATGATACGAGATAGACTGTTTCAAAAATGGCTACAGAACGCTCAGCGTCAATGAATTTCAATTTGTTTTAATGGCTCATAAAATTTTGGGGAAAAAATTGGGGAAAGTGGGTGAAATTTTTTTTCTTTGGGTAAAAAAATTTTTTTTCCCATATTTTGGGCTGAATATTTTACTCAGGGGGTTTTTGGGGGCCCCAAAAACGAATTAAAAATCAAAAAATTTTTTAAAAACCCCCCAAACTAATAATTATTTTTCTATTTAAAAAACCCCAAAAAAAAACCCCGCTGTGCTTGAAAAAGTCATGAGAAGCGCCAGAAAACGGTTTACTCAATGTATCGAGAATGGGGGGGTCACCTACGTGATTTTCTTTTTAAAACTATTAAAAAAAAACTTTTGTACCAACATTGTAAAATCCCAAAAATTTCAAATTTCTGATTCACACAATGGGTTTATTAAGTTATGCTGCCGCAATCTGTACTATTTTAAATATTGTTTTTAAAACACACGTATAAAATTACCTGTCGTTAATGTAAAAAAGTAAACGCAACCAGAACTAACAAAATTACAAACTATGTAATAAAGTTTATTGGTTTTTGGGAAATTTTTGGGTTTTTCTATAACTTAACTTTGCATCAGTTTTTTTAAAGGGTCTGGCAAAATTGTTTAAAACCCCAACCCTGATATAATATATATTAAAGGGCGCTTGGATAAATTATTAAAAAATTATATTAATTGAAAAAATTAAATATAAGATACGTTATAGACGTTATTATTGCAATTGGAAAAAGAATATATGAATAATTTAATTTATATATGGTTAATAAAAATATACACTTAAAAAAAAAATTAAAATTGAAAAAGCCATAATACTACTTTATTATTATATTTAAAAACCTAAAATTAATTATAAAATGTGTATATTTTTTTACAAAAAAAATTCCCACGACCGTTTATAGGGGGGTATTACAAAAACATTAATTTATTATATATATTTTTTTTAAAATAATATATGTTTTTTTTTAAAATTTTTTTAAAATTTTTAAAATTATTATTAATTGTTTTATAAGATGTGTGTACTTATTTATATATATATATATATATATATATATATATACTTTTTTAAAAAAGGTCATTTCACGGGTTGGGGCTTAGTTCACAAAAATTTAAAAAAAATAGTTAATTATTATATTTCAAATTAAATTAAAAGTCGCCAAAAGAAGAAAAAATAAAATTAGATAATTAAATATTTTATTTAAAAAAAAAAAATATGACAATACGTTGGGGTTTTATAAAAAAAAAAATTTCTAGTTGTCTAAAATAACTTCATTTTCTTTGCCGGTTTTGCAAAAAGGTATGTCATCTTCATCAGAACTAAAAATAAACTTCTTCATTTTTTAAATTTTCCCCTTTTTACTGACGGGGGAATCTAAAAATGTTTTTAAGGAAAATGAGAAATTTTTTTAAATAATGCAAAAATTGAAGTTCCCGAAAATGCGGACACTGCATTGACGCAGCACCCCCAGACAGGAAAAAGTTTTGTATATCTAAAGTACCGGAACCTTTGGACCAGACAACTTTTTGGCACTGAAAAATTCCCTTAAAAGGTGGCAAATCTTTTTGGTAAATATTTTTCTATGTTGTTGATAGTGTGCTGTTGCATTGGGATGTTGATGATTCGAAACCTTTGCATTTATCCTGCAAAATGGTAAAAAATGTTTTTACATCGGCAATATCCTGGCCTCTAGCCACTAAAATCCGATCCGTTTTACGGGGGCCCCCAATTCCATCCGTAGCCCCCTTTTACCATGCCCCTTTTTTCACAAAAAATGCCATCTTAGCTCTTTAATTTTAAACTGCATAAAATA
>JAHBCN010005366.1:52500-55816 GCA_019359885.1 Listronotus oregonensis
TTATAGTCCACTTCCCCAAAATTTAGAGCAATTAAAAATTAATATCCGAAACATAATAGAAAATATTCCTGAAGAATTTTTAGTCAATAGTTTTAATAAGTTTTTTTCGAATTTAAATAAGTGCGTCGAAGTCGGCGGAAGGCATTTTCAACATTTACAGTAGTTTTTAAAAAGTAATGTAACCTTATTGTAACTATTATTTTGTGAATAACCTAAACCTTTGGCGACCTTTTTTTGTAACATATGAAGCAAATTTTAATTGTTAAATAATATTGTTGGTCGACATGCAGTCAATTTTTCGAAGGTCAATAAATACGTTGTTTTTGGAGATAACCATAGCTTGTGTTACATTTTTTTAAAGGGGAAAGATTAAATTTTGAAAATATAAAAACATATACAGGGTGTTCCATTTAAAATAACATAGTTGTCCTATAATGGAAAATCGGCCATTTTGTTTTTGAGCTAATGGAATGTCACAATAAAATCGTGAAGGTACGAGAATAAACTTTAAAGAAATATAAGTGCATGTGCAAAAACCGCATCTTGATACCTTTATTTGTTCCAAAGTTATTCTCGATTAAAATGGGTCAAAATATGGCCGGCCACCCTGTATTTCTAAATTTGTTATATCTGGAAATGTATGGTTGGAATCTAGAAAATGATTGGCAAAATTTGAGGTTCTTTTTCCTAGTCTAAAACAAGCTTTATGTTTTTTATATCAAAGTTTTCGAAGTTGCGTCCCGTCTCCCCAATAGCAGCCATTGCACTCATTACATTTAAGCTTATAAACCCTGATTTCTTATATTTTTTTGTTTATCTTTAACATTAAAACAATAGATGGGATAGACGGTTAGATGATTTAAAAGCTATTGAGACACTTTCTGTGGATAGAATATTCGATATTTTGTTAGAGATAGGACCTAGATATGTTAGAGAGTGGAACTTATTTTTGTTTACTTTTTTTATATTTGGATAAATTAGTGTATTGGCACAGCCCTACTTCACTTTAACAAGCCGTGAACAAGGAAATCTGGCAACTATGCCTTCAGATCTAGCGACACACGTTTGCTCAGCTGTTTAGTCATATGATTTACGTTGAATGACCTGTTTCTCTGTTGTGTTATTGTGAATAAATCAATTTTTTTAAAAAGAAAATATTGTTAAGATAAAGACTAAACCTGTAAAAGGTCTTACTGTGTGAAATTTGTGAGTGACCGGGGCAGTTTTTTCCGCAGACATTGCGTAAAAACAAGAATATCTGCGGGTGAAAAGTGCCGGTGTTATAAAGTACTTAAAGTAAATGGCGGCAAATGAACTTGACATTTTGTGGTGGTGCTTTTAAAAAATAATTAAAATTGAAAGTGTATTTTAATGATTCGTGTTTGGCTTTAATTTTGAAGGTATTTTTTTAGTTATTTTTAAAAACAGTAACAAATATTAGCATTGGAAATTACCGTAAGTACGTAGGTATACATTTTGGAATTTTGTCGTTCGTTTTGATTTTTTTATTGCGTTGCATAGGTACTTGGTGCCTGCTTATAAGATACTATTTAGTTACTGTTATTATTATTATTTTCCTGGTAATCTCGGTATTTTCTCAATTTAATTAATTTATCATGCCAAGTCCTTGTTGTGTGCCTGGCTGCCGGGTGCAAACCAATTATCTTCTCTTGATGCAGGAGAACCAGCTGTATCTGTTTTCACCTTTCCAAAAGGGCGAAAACCTTAAAGCCCATTGGCTTAGGAATATTCCTAGACAGTCATGGTCACCCTCAAAATATTCTGTGGTTTGCGCTAAGCATTTTGTAGAAAGTGACATTATTAGAGAGGATGATTATCGCTTGCCAGATGGATCAATGCAAGGTACCTACCAAAACTAGACTAAAGTTAAATGCAGTGCCTAGTATTTTTCCAAATTTACCACATTACTTCTCAAAAACAGTCCCTGTTTCCCGAAAAAGTCCTGCTGAAAGCTTGGCATAAACTTGAAAACAAATAATGGTCGCCTTACAAACGACACCTATTCTGCACTTTGCCATAGTACCTCTGTTTTACTAGAAATAATTGACTATTCATTTTCAAAATTTGATTTGTCGTATATTTTACCAGGTAAATTTACTACTGAAAAGTTAGAAAAAAGATTTGTAAATACAGACTTCTCGGAGGTTGTAATTACAATGTTAGCTTTGATGATATTTTAAATGCTGAGAAAAAATTAGACTCAAACATATATTTAGAAGCGCTGCTGATGGTAATTTCTCTTTAGCTGAGATTAAAAAACAGGGAGACAGCTGTATCCAGGAAAATGATCTTGATTGGACAATACCCCCAAAATAATTACACTGAAAAATTTTTGTTTTTACCTGAAACTGAATACCTAAATGAATATGAAATTGACAAATCGGTACAAATTTATATAGCCTGTTATGCTGCCCACAAAATTGTAAAAAAATATAATAATTGTAACATCTGTGTTTCTTTTTTTTGTTGAAAGTAAGGGGAAAACCCAATTGACGACGAATACTTTGATTGTCTACAACGTGGCGGTTTAAAAGGTTCCTACAGAAATTGTTAAAGACGTTCTGTTCCATATGTGCGCGATTTTTTAGAAAATTATTAATGACCCTGATACTGGGTGACTTCCTAAAAATGGAAAATCAAAAAGCTATCCTGTGTGATCTAACTAATTTAAGCACTAGACAACATGAAGGCTTTAATGATTTATGCTCGCAATGTATTTGTGGTAACGAGAACAAAAATATGTTCATTATGATGTGCTCTATATTTTCAAACATTCTTTTAAATAATTATGTTAAAAAAGAAATAACAAAAATGCCACAGAAAAATCGGAAAAAAGGGTGAGTCAAAAAACAAAAAAAGGAAACTAGACACATTTAATAAATAAATAAACAAAACTAAAACTAAGTACAATTACTAACTAAATGTTAAATTACACTTGTTTCCTTTTACAACAGCATCATGTTCTTATGCCTTGACCTATGCACATAAATTAATTTGTTTTAGAGTTTAAATATTATATAAATATATTTATTTTTCAATTATTATACTGATTTAATTATTTTAATGGAAATATCAATACTATTTACGCATCTTTGAATTGAGCCTTTAATGAATTTAAAAAAACGCGCCTCGATACCCGGATTACGCTCATCGCGCTCGAGGAAACCGATCTGAATCTCTTGCCGGTTGCGGCGTTGCCAAGTGGTTGTTCACGGCTTGTAGTGAAGTAGGGTTGGTATTGGCTATTGTTTTTTTTTTTTTGCTATAAGGGGCCCTAATTTTGTAACCGTTTTTA
>JAHBCN010005366.1:55833-66805 GCA_019359885.1 Listronotus oregonensis
GTGACATTTAACAAAGTTCAAGTTGTTTTATTTTACATAGTCTGTATAATATTTATTAGTATTTTTAAAATTGCCCCTAGAATAAATATACTTTACCATACTTTTTAATTTCTTTATTTAATAATAAGGTAGTTATTGGGACTTTTATTTTTTTAGTTTCTTTAATATATTTTCTTTTTGACCCACCCGGTACAGCTATAAAACATTTTTTTAGAAATTATTTAATAATCTACAAAAAATATTTTTCAATTTTGTGATTAATGGCTACCAAAACCCCTGAGTAAAATGTTTTTTTTTTCATATTCTCCGGATTTTGAGTGTTTTTTTATTTTTTACCGGTCATTTTGAATCTGCCATCTTGGATTTAGAATTTTTCAAATTTTGACCTCATGTTAGTGATTGGTGACTACGAAAACCCCTAAGTAAAATGTTTTATCTATATTCCCCGTATTTCTAGTGTTTTTTGATTTTGATACGCGCCATTTTGGATTCGCCATCTTGGATTAGCCATTCTGGATTTCAAATTCTTCCTATTTTGACCTCAGATTTGTGATTAGTGACCACAAGAACCCCTAAGAAAATTATTTTATCCATATTTTTCGGATTATATTTTAATCCGCTATCTTAGATTAAGATTCTTATAAAATTTGGACCTCATATTCGTGATTGGTGACACCGAAAACCCCCAAGTAACAGTAGTCAGGCCAAAATATATTTTTACCCAAAGACTCAAAATTTCACGTTTTCAAATTGTAGCTAAATTAAAAAAAACTCAGAAAAAAGTTCCGACATTTTTTTCCAAATTTCGTAAGCTTTTAAAAAAAAATGAAATTCGGTGAGGCTGAGCGTTCTGTAGCCATTTTTAAAACAGTCTGAAAATGCATCGATATGGTTTTAGTCTAGGACGAATAAGGAATTGTTGTTTTTTAACCGGACAAATTTTTTGCATATTTTTTATTGAAATACAAATAAAAAAGGTCCCATGACTTTTTACGATGAAGTTAATATTTTTGGAAATATGAATTTTAAAAATTCGGAAAATCTCAAATTTGGGTACTTTTGACCCATAAAAAATATATATTAAAAAATAAATAAAACATAAAAAATGTAGTTTTTTATTCTTTATACAATAGTTAATAATCTCCTTAATTGAGATTTGAAAAAAAAATGTTTATATAGGTTTTTTGATTGTTTATTGCGCGCGCTTACAAGTAAAATAAAGCTCCAATAACTTTTCTAAAATTTATTTCTGAAAAAAAAACTTACAAGAAAGTTGTAGATAATTAAATTATTAATAACATTGCTCTTCTTAACAATTTTGATAAAGTTACTAGTTTTTAAGATAAAGGATAAATAATGATTCAGAACACAGCGAGGCTGATGGAGCGTATGAGTCAGAGAGACGGCAATACCTAAAGGTAAGGGACGCATATTTGTGAGCGCTCTAAATAATCAATCAAAAAACCTGTATAAACATTAACTATTGTATAAAGAATTAAAAAATATATTTTTTAATATATATTATTCATGGATCAAAAGTACCCAAATTTGAGATTTTTCGAACTTTTAAAAATTCATATCTCCAAAAATATTAACTTTATCGTAAAAAGTCATAGGATCTTTTTTATTTGTATTTCAATAAAATATAAAAAAAATTGCCCGGTTAAAAAATAACAATTCCTTGCAATTGTTTAAACAATTTCGGTTTAAACAGTAGGGCACCAGGTGGCGTCATGGCAACATGCATTTATATCATGTAGTAGGGCCATTTAAATAGGATCATATAAAAAAATTGAGGTGGAATAGTTTTCGGTACTCATGCGCCGTTTCCTCCTAGACTATTTTACAAATGTGTATTTTGTTAATTTGTTGATTCTTTACCGAAGTTCTATTGACAGTACCGCGATAAAAATTTAATTAATTCAAAATTTTTCACTCCTAAAAGGATAATGGGTATTCAAATGATGGTGCTGGTGGTTTGCTGTTAAATTTTAGGAACCAATACAACTTTAAGTTTGCTTTGTAAACCGTGTTAGATAATTTACGTTGAACTGCACCAAATTAAAATATTGTTTATTGTTTATATACTACTTACCAATTTTTATTTTAGGTGTAATTACTAGCAGTTACTGTTCTAAGGTAGAAACTGACCATGCAGTATTAGCCGTCGGCTACGGTAAAGACGAAAAAACTGGGTTGGATTACTGGTTAGTCAAAAACTCGTGGGGTGAGGACTGGGGAGAAAATGGATATTTTAGAATAAAACGAGGTTCCAATGAATGTGCCATTGCCACTGATGGTGTTTATCCAGTTTTATAATAAGCCTGTTTATTAAAGAATATGTTACACCACAAATAATAAATGTTTTTAAGTGTAATTTGAAACCCGATGACTTTATTTGCTAATAAAGATATTGTTTTGTCAAAGTGTAGTATCCATGAAGCTAGTTAAAAACAAAATATCCGATAGGATATCATTATAAAACTAGGACGTCAAAAAGCTTGGTTTTCCCAACATGCGCACAAAAAATTGCATTTACTTCCATATTTTGTGAATAATACTGCATAACTTTAAAGAAATTTTCACAGCTTTAACTATCTTGCGGTTAAAGATTTAAAACTAATCAACTTCCCTTATTTGTTACGAAAGAAGAGTTATTGAATGTACGAGATGAAGGGAATGTTTTTGCTAGAAATCCTTTAGAAACATATATATGTCGACGTCAAACACTAAAATCTATTATTTCCTGAAATGGCTTGCACATGTACATCGTGTCTCAAATTCGATTCTCGTCATTGGGATCTCGGAAACTTGAAGAAATAAGAGGTCGATTAATTGGAGGCAAAGTTTCGCAATTCAATGCTGATCAAAATGCCACCCATGAAGTTTAAAAAATCTAAATACTTCCAAAGATTTTTGGAAAAAAACCGAATCGCGACTTAGTTTTTTATGCCTCTATTTAAATAGATATAACAAAATAATACAAGGCTGTGTAGTAGATTTACACACGACGTTTCGTTTTAAACTGGTATCATCAATTTTGTTTTTAAATACGGCCTTGGATTTTTTATTTCGTATTTTAGGAGCTTTTAAGATACCGACCAAGACCAACGATGTATGGCACTTATTCGAAAAATTCATATTAATAGCAATTTCCATAAGAAACCATGTGTTAGAGAGAGACGTAGAATAGATGTTTGGTAGGAAAACATTAAACTGATTTTTCCGAATAAGAGGCCATCCATAAATTACGTCACAGGAATTTCATGATTTTTAGCCCCCCTCCCCGGTTCCTGTCACAACTCGTCACATTCGTGAGAACCGCTTCCCTCTAGTGTGACGTCACATATTTTAAAATTTTCCATCTAAAAATTAAACCAGTAATATAATTTTATTGTTTTTATTAAAATATTTTTTAACAGAATTAACGTCAAATCAAATATTTTAAATAATTGACAAAATAATAAAAAAAAGAATTCTTAAGATTTTTGTTTTTCTTTAAGTTTTGCGTTTTAATAATTAAGATTTTTACATGTGATGTCACAAAGCTAATGACCCAATCATACAATGTCACAATCCTCTACAAACCCCCCCCCTTAAGGTGTGACTTAATTTATGGATGGCCCCTAAATGTGATAGATCACTGGTTTTGGAATCCTAAGAGCTCTTTAAATACCTAACAAAAAAATCCAGGGCCGTATTTAAAAAAACAAAGTTGATGATGGCAGTTTGAAGACAAAACGTCGATGTGTATATCTAATAACACTGTCTTGTAGAACAGAAAAAGTAAGGATGTAAAATTAATTATTTTATATCTATTTAAATAGTCATAAAAAAATAAAAATAAAATCCCGAATATTCGCTTTGAAAGGACATTACGGCAAGTCAGTAACTTGTGTCATAGCTAATTTTTATCTTTTTTTTATAAAAATAAGTAACTTAGGTTATTTAATGTGAAAGTAATAAAAGTCTTTTCGGAATAAAAGTTAAACATCAGAAAATTAAATTTATTTGCAGTTTTTTAAAAATATTTTTATTTAACATGTTTTTACTAGTTTTAGTGTTAGTTTTATTAAATAATGGTGGCACAAACCTTTTTTAAGGTTCTTATCTTATAGCTGATAATATATTTTTTAAAGTATTTCAAAATTTTAAACGTTTAAGATTGCAATTTAATCAGCATCAAATTGCTTAACTTTGCTTCCATTTAATCGACCTCGTATATCTTTAAGTTTTCGAGATCCCAACGATGAGTATCGAATTTGGGATACCCTGTACCTGTACACAGCGTACATGTATTACCGACAAACAACGTGGCTTACATTAGGCTTATTATTACAGCGTTTGACTAACTATTCAGTCATTTTCTGTAATGCCTAAATCCTTTAAGGAAAATAGCGCAATAATCACTTTCAATGTATTGTTTGCCTAGGCATTACAGGAAATGGCTAAATGATTAGTTTTTTTTAGTCAAATGGGGTTTTTTTAATTCAAGTTTGTCGGTCTGACTATTATTTCAGGGAATAGCAGATTTCATTGTTTGACGCCAACATATAAAACAAGCATCAAAATATGCTTTTTCTTAAAAAGGTGTGAAACCCTTTCTGGATAAAAAAAAGATAAAAAAGCATTTTTTAAAATAAAATCGGTAACAAATTTGTAAGTATTGGTTGTAAAGATAAAATGTAGAGAGAGAAAAGGTTTGTTTAATAAATTTTATACTATATAGGATTAGTAAGAAATCGCACAATTGAATAGGCTCAGCTAAATACTTCTTGTTTGACCTTAAATAACTTAATAATAAAAAGATTTTAATCATACTTTATTAAAACATTTATTTTAAAAACGATAACGAATTATTGTAGTGGTTATTAGTGGGGAAACGTAAATCGGTACGCCTCCGCACCATACGTAGTTGCCGACAAACTCTGCTATCCGCTAAATGAAGACTGAAACCCAATAGGTGCAAATTTAAGGCTTGGATGCCCTGTAGAATGACTATTGCTAATTGAGACACTAGAATAAACTAAATATACAAAGTCTATTTACAATAAATTTTACAATTTACGACACTACAATTTTTGCGATATGCCAATGGGGCGTATTTACAATTTCAATTTTTATTTCCTTTTGACAAGTAATTGATCTGAAATGTTAATTGCTTTAAAATTATAGAAAAAAGGAAAATGTGTTTATTTACTCTTTTACTATAATCGCCTTAATTAATTGACAAGTGATTAAACGATTTAAACATAACTTTTTATCTAAAAACAATATTATCTATTTACAACTTAATCAAAGCTTACTTTTACAAAAAAAATGTGTGAAAAGAGGTTTCAAAATTTACTCAGATAAATTGATAAAAATTCGGTTTAAATCAGCAAGAAATTTATTTTACTTTTATTTGAAAACCGAAACGCCTTATGAAGTCTATGAAGCGCGAATTTATTGACGTAACGTCACAATTGAGAATGTTTTTTATCACTAGTAACTTAAAAAATTTAAAATTAAAATTAGAAGTAATTTACAGTTTTTTGGGGACACCCGGTATTAATTTTTGATTCACTATCTCATCACTAAATTCAAATATTACCTTAACTCTGTGCTAATCTCCAAAAAAACTACTATTCACTAATCGCTTTTCCTTTTTATTCACTGCTCCCAGCTAACGCCTGTCCTGTACAATCTTTAATCACTTTACTTTACCTTTGAACCTTACGTACATGTCAAATTAAATTCGACGGAGAAATACTTGAATAATTTCACTTTGTTAGAAATGTACACTTCGTACAAAAGCTTTATAGTATAACTTTATTTGGTTACAAAGAAAAGATATGATGAAATTTTTTTTGTGCTAACACTAAGAAAGAAGCTTTAGCTACCATGGAAACTGACATTCCACCAAATTATTTAAATAGAAACATTTCGGTGAATTTCTTGAAAATGGTATAGAAATTTTTCACGTTCTTAACATAATAAAATTGGAGAACCTTCCAGCCGTGGTTAACCTCACCAAACACACAGCTGTACTGCCTGTCCCCGGTCTCCCGACGCACGGACCTTGCCTTCCGACCCCTTCTTTTTTTTTACATGTTTTCTGGCGAGCGAAATTTCGAGACTTTATTGGATACGCTATGTTAACACGATTTTACGAAAGCATTCCGACGCAACTGCTTTCTTTGTTTATCTATTTATTTTTAGATCGGTAAAGGAATTTTAAAAATTATTTGAATTTATTGGGGCGGCGTTGTCACGATACAAAAGGATATTTACTGTTTAAATGTAGAATTTTATTATTTATAAAAAAATTAAAAGAAAGGTTAATTGATTTTGGGCTATTGAAAAATAGCTTCCAGGGTGCAAGATGTGTTTCTGCAACACTTATAATAATAATAAAAAAGAAAACTTTAAAACTTTGGTATTTTCTTCTAAGATGACACATTACTGTCTAAAGGGCGCCACAGACTATCGTTCTTGTTAACCTTCTTAATCGCTGATCAAGACTGCTTAGTCGGACGATTAAAACTTTTATTTTCCTACACTTAATTTAATTTTAAACCATCTTAATCGCCGAAAGCTGCATTCGTTCATCGAAAAACGTGAAGCGTGTTTATTTGTTACAAGAATGACGATTAAAATTACTCTGCACTACACATTTTGTTGTAAAATGAAGACGGACGAATCGACGATTAAGATTTCAAGCGCGGTTTTCGCCCACAAACTGGCAATGTTAATTGACGCTTTTGATCCCACGATTAAAACTGCTTAAAAAGAACCAGGTTTGTGGGGGCCTTAAGATGACATACTAATTGTCTGTACACAATTTAGAAGTAAATTGCTTTATTCTTTTTTGGTCCCACTATGTAATTCATTACAGTAGATGAATGCAGCCTCTTAATCCTCATCTCTCACAATATTCTTCAGGTTCATTTTTATCCTTTTTTTTCGTAAATTACCTGCCTCACTTGCCTTTTAGTCCTAAAACGCTTTTAATTTTCTGTTTTTTGTTTTAGTTGTGCGGTTAATTTTATTTCATTTATATGAGAGCTTGAGGTTAAAATTTGGGCTTTCGTTCTTTTGGATCGTTCTTTTTTTTGGCCTGTAAAAGAAGCCCCTATGTAGGGAAGAGAGAGCATTCAGAACTCAGTTTTAGCAACCATTCTATAATTTTATTGTAGTAGACATACTCCTTTTTACTATGTTCTATTATGCCTTTACAATAATCCTTAAATCTACTATAATTTTTATAAACCATATTTTTAGCCAAAAAAAAACTAATAGTAATTCATTTTAAAATGTCGTTTGTTGCCACAATGATGACTGTTGATACTATACAGTAGAGTACAGACATTTAGAGAGTAAAGTACATTTATATGAAAAATACGTATATTAAGATTTAAGTAAAGAAAACTGTAGTTGATAGAAGATCTTGTTTTTAATTAATCAAAATATGATTAAACCACTAGATAATAGAAATACTCCACCGAAAAAAAATCGCCTTAATACTAAAACAGCACAAAAAATTTGGAAAGTCTTGGTTAAATAAAGCTGACTTTAGACTATGGTTAACTCGAGATCGTACTAATTTTAATGAAGCTAAATGCAAAGTCTGTTCTTCTTTACTAACAACTTAAATAGTTGTGATTAGAAATCATGCTAAATCTAAGGTTTATTTAATGCAATTAATGTCATTTAATCGTCAAGATAAAATAGATTCATTTGTCAATCAACAGACATCAAATACTAAAACTCTATTAACCAATGAGTTAAAAGAGCTAAACTGAAACTTTGTGGTTTTAAAGTGAAGCACAATCTTTCTTTTCGTGTAATGAACTATATGAGAGATTTCATGAAAAGTTGTTTTTCTGATTCTAAGATATTAATTAATGTACAACTAAAATACACTTAAGCTGCAGCGACCGTTAAAAATGTAATTGCTAACCCTCAGAAAAAATATGTACCTGATAAACTTAAGAAGAATAGGTTTAGTATTTTAATAGATGAGTAGGCAGTAGTTTCTGCTATATCCCCATGCAGGTTAGAAAGGACGGTGAGAATCCAATTGCTTATTTCAGTAAACAAACAAAATTAGACGAACAGAAGTACCATTTATAGATAGATATTAAGCCTACAAGAATTCAAATTCAAAATAAAACATAAAGCCGGTGCACAAATGCAATACGTTGACGCATTAAGCCAAACCCAGACATTTCAAATGTGGAACATCAAGTTTTAATGATTTCAGAATAGGATTGGATTAAAGAAGCTTAATATTAGGACAAAGAAATAAGAAAAATAAATGAAATTTTTCTTTAAAAAATTCGCGCTATTTAAAGAATGTGACCTCCGTGAAAATGTAGTGTACAGGATGATCGAAAAAGGGAGAATATAGGTTGTTTCAAAACACTGTAGATGGCAATATTTTTTTAATAAATGTTTGGCCTTTTTTGCAAAAAAAAAGAAAATTTTTAAAAGAAAAAAAGGAATTTTTGGTTGTCCAATTCTTTTTAAAAATTTTTTTTTTTTATCTTGGGACCCCCCAAAAAGGCTGACCTAAGTACTAACGTACCGTGGGTGTCTGAAGGGGTAAGAGGATTTGTTCACAGGGGTTTTTAAAAATTTTTTGGAGATTGGGAGGAGAAAAAAAACTTCCCCGGGCAGCAGGTTCCATAGTCTTGCCCTCTGGGAAAAAAAGGAACACCCGGGAAGTTCGGGGCCTCAAAAATTTTGAACCAAAAGGTAAAAAAGTTGCACTACGTGTTGCTCTGTTGGGAGCTGTCAGAGAAGGAATAATACCGGCCCAATTCCTCACAGAAGCCGTGAAAATACCTAAAAAAAGGGGAAACAGATCCCCTACAGCTCGACGATGGGAAAGAAGAGGCCCCCTTTTTCTGTGAGCGTTGGATCATTAATAAGAGGGAACAGTTTTTTTTTGAATGGAGTCGAATGCTAAGTTTTGGGGGGGGGCCCCCTTTCCCCCAGACTGAGAACAATATTGGGGGGTCTTTTTGGGATACATACAGAGTGTACAGTTGGAAGAAGAAAAATTTTTTTCTGGCTCGAAAGGAATCTTTTTTTTAAAAGCTGCCAAACTATGGATGAAATGTGTTTGTGCCAGTTGAGGTTATTCTCAAAAGAAACAAAAAGTTAACACTTTTTTCTGCAGAACTTGGCCGCTCATATTGGGGATGAGCATTCCCCTTTTTTTTTCCCCCATAGCGAACATGACTTTTTTTTAAGGCATTAAACGAACATTTTTTTTGGCGCCCCCCCCCAAAAGATAAGTTTGAGGTCTTGTAAAAGAGATATCTGCATTGACCTCCCTTGTTTTCAAAATCGGAATTACGGGTGGTTTAAGTTGAATCCCTGAGGGGGGGGTCAAATGTCAGCAAAACTTGAATGGGATTATTTGGAAAAAAAAGTCTTTAAAAGGGAAAAAAAACGGGGGGGGTTGACCCTGAGCCCTGGGGCACCAGCATTAATTTGGTAGAAGCTGGAGGAATGACCAAAAAACCCTGATATACGTCGATTAGAAAGGAAACTGGAAAGCCAAGAGCAAACGGGGGGAAAAAGGCCGTAAGAAGGAAGTTTGTTAAAAACCCATCATCCGCCCCGATCGAAAGCTTTGGATATGTCAAGAGCAACATCTGGGGTTCACCAAAATAATGGACTTTTTCCCCCTTTTGTGAGACAAAAAGGAAAAAATCCGCTGGATTTTGTGACCCGGGGAAAAAATATTTTTTAAAAGATCTTATGTTTTCCCGATACTTTTTAAAAATTTTGGGGAAATTTAAAGAATTTTTTTCCCCCACCTTAAAAAATGAAAAAAGAGATATAGGTCTATAGTTAGAAGGGAGACTTTTGGATCCTTTTTTTTTGGGGCAGGTTGCCCCGTGCAGCTTTCCAAACTCCCCGGGAAAAAAGCCCGTTCGTAAAAAGGGGTTTTGAAAAAAAGGGGGTTAAGAGGGGGAAAGCTCGGGAGCACATTTTTTAAGACGATTGCTGGTATGCCATCCGGCCCCCGACGATTTTAGTTTAAAAAGGGGAAAAAAGAATACGCTTGATCTTTGGGGGTTTTTAAAAAAATATTTTGGGGGTTTTGAGGGGAAAAGGGGGGAAACTTTGGAAAAGGAAGATTAATAGGGGATCAAGCGTAAATTGGCAGAAATTGTTTGGGAAATAGTTCGGGGGTTTCCCCTTTGGAGGCAGAGACAATTCCATCTTCAGAGATTAGGGGTGGAAAAAAATTTTTGCAAAAGTTCTGACTAAAAAATTTTTTTTGGGGGAAAGGGCCAAAAAATTTTCCCCCCTTTAGCAAAAAAGAACTTTATCTTTTATTCGATTGTTAAAACGGTCTTTTTTTTTTTGAGATAGTCTGATTATACTGATTTCTCGCTTCGATGCTAGCCTTTGGTTTTTGGGGCTGGGGTTTTGAAGAAACTTTTTTTTGGGGTTGAATTTTAAAAAAGGCTTTGTCCGGGGTTTAGAAAACCACGGTTTGTGATTTGAAGTTATGGGGGGTTTTTTTTGTGGGGAATTAGGGCTCAATGCCCCTTTGTTGAATTGTTTCGGTAATTTGTTTTTCATATTTCTGAAGGATCTTTAGTAGAAAAGCGGTAGGATTCCGGGTAGCGGCAAAAAATCTCTTAGACCCGTCCCAGTCGGCCCGGTGCCAGACGGTTCGTGGCGGCATGCTTTCAGTTGCCTCAAAATGATTGGGTATGATACGGTGACCAAAGCATGGTCAGAGGGCCCAAAGGGGGGGGGGTTTCTGATGTTTTTTTGAGTTCGGGGGGGGGAAATAAAAAAAGAGATCTAGGGGTTAGAATTATGGGTGGGAACCCTAGGAAAGTAGGTAGGTTCCATAATTAGATTGGTGAGCGAGTTGCTGATTTTGGGAAAAATTTTTTTTCTCTACCTTTTAATCAGTTTTTTTGGAGCCTAGCCAATCCTTATTATGAACATTAAAATC
>JAHBCN010005367.1:0-35000 GCA_019359885.1 Listronotus oregonensis
CCCCGAGTGCCCCAGGTAATTTTAACGCCAAAATTGAATTCGGCATCCCCGAAAACCCTCGAGTAACGATTTTCGGCTGATTTTCATAAACGCTACAATTTCCTCCTCAATCACCCCCACGGGCACCCCCGCAGAGCCACCCCGATCGCCCCCGGGTAATTCTAACGCCAAAATTGAATTCGGCATCCCCGAAAACCCTCGCGTAACGATTTTCGGCTGATTTTCATAAACGCTACAATTTCCTCCTCAATCACCCTGGGCACCCCGCAGAGCCACCCGAGTGCCCCCGGGTAATTCTAATACCAGAATTAAATTCGGCATTCTTAAAAACCTCTAAGTAACGGTTTTCGGCTGATTTTCATAAACGCTGCAATTTCCCCCAATCATTCCCCGGGCAACAACAGGATAGAGTCTGACTAACGTCAAAATTGGCCAGTTAGCGCCCTTATTAACTGATTTGATTTCTCCATCATTTTCAGCAGTTCCGGCCATCTAATAATCTTAAATTGGTCAATTTGACTTTAGTACCATCGATTCTCATTTCAGTTAAATTGTTCATCTAATTTGTATTTTGTGGAAGCTGAATTGATTGCCCATCCGAAAAGCAGCATTACTCTGACAGTTGACGAGTTAAGGAGACAGTTGAAGAAGGAGATTTTTAAACCCACCTTTAATGATGGGCAAAGCTGGCTTAGTAGGTCTTGATCTTAGTAGTCTTGATCTTATGTTTAACCTGTAACCTTTGGAGTAAAAAGGCAAAAAATATGTTTTATCTAAGGTATTTTGCATTTTTTTATTTTGGACAGTCGACGAAGGCTGGTGCTTAAACAAGAGTGGGTATCTTAAAAGTGGTGAGAGGAAGTTTGTTTACACGGGACTTAAATATTTGGAAACTGCTGCTGGAAGAGGTTCCAAAGTCCAGCCCCTTTTGGACTGAAGGAATGAAGAAAGCAAGTTTTTCTTGGAAATGTAAAAGGATGCATAAAAGTTGCCTCGTGTTGCTCTTTAAGCTGCCAGAGAGGGAATTAACGGCCAACCTCTGGAGAAGCCAAAATACCTACAGAAGAGGACAGATCCCTACAGCTTGATGATGGGCAAGAGGAGGAAAACGGCTTTTCTTTGAATGAAGTCCAAAATGCAAGTGTTGTAGGAGACGCCACCCAGACAAGAGAACAATATTCTAAAGAGGGTCTGATTTGGGATAATACAGAGAAACAAATTGGAAAATAAGTACTTTCTGGCCGAAAGAGGAACCAAGCTTTCTTGAAGCTGCCATATGGATGTAAATGTTTGGATGAGGTTATTCTCAAAAGTAACGTCAAGATTGACCTTTGTTCTGCAGAACTTGGGCTCATATGTAACGGACATTGGCAATTTTCCGACAGCTGTATTTTGAGGATTAAACTGAACAAGATTTTTGGCGCCCCAATCCAGGATAAGTTTGAGGTCTTTGAGAGAGTTATTCCATTTACGCTTGGTTTCCAAATCAGGTTTATTGACTGGTTTGAAATTGAATGTGAAAGTGGAGGGTACTATCATTAGCAAAACTATGAATGGATTGATTGTGAAAGAGAGAAAATTGTTAATGTGTAGAAGAAACAAAGTGGGTGCCATTACTGAGCCCTGGGGCACCCCAGTATTAACCTGGCAGAAGCTGGAAGAATGACCATCCACAGTAACTGATAGATGTCGATTAGAAAGGAAACTGGAGAGCCAAGAGCAAAGCTTAGGTGGAAGAAAGACTGTGTCTTTGACATTTTCCTAAACCTCTTTGGGTTGTTTTTGTTAATGCTGTTTATTGGGTTTTTCTATCATACAGAGAAGAGAAAGATATCCAACGCTTTCCAAGATCACCTAATAGGTAGGTACCTATCAACGTCGAATAAGTATAGTCCTGCTTTGAACTTTTACAGGAAAATATGTAAAATAAATAATTTACTTTATCCAGAAAAAATGAAACAAAATTACTCGAACTAGACAGCAGTTATCGACAGAACAGTAAGAAGTATGTTTTCCATCTTAAAAATATAATAAAAAAGTTAAAAATAGGTAATAAGCAAATACTACGCAAAAGCTCTGCTTGAGAATGCAATGCGAATAAAACCACTTGCAAAAAAATATTACTGGCTCAGCCAGCTATCTCTGGGAGGGGGGCAGGAGGGAAAAAGGGCGGCCTCGAGTGATTAGACTTATTAGAATATCATTCGACAATGTCAGGAATCACGGTTGATTCATTAAATTAAATAAAAACTCTTATGGATAATACTGTAAGAACAATTTTAAAAAGATATTCTTTGTTAATATAATATTACGTACTATTAGCAAAAGTAATAGAATTGAAAAATTGCTGTATGGATAAAATGCAAAAAAAGCAAAATGTTATTAATATTGATATTTAAGATAGATATTATATAATTATGTATAAAATAACCTTGAATGGGACACGCCGAGCCGCCAGTACTTGTTGGCTTATTTGTTTACTTCGTCTTATTTTTTCAAACCAAATAGATTAATTGTTTAAATACTTTGGGAAAAGCCAAAAAGTAAATAAAATAAAAATTAAAAATATACAATCTGGTTAAGAACGAAAACCTCTGGTTTTTAGATGAGAGTTAAAGTAAGACCCCACAGGCGTAAAAGGTGCCGCGCTCCACCGCGCGTTTTCTATAACAAAAGTGGATATCTTTTTCTTTTTTAGCCTTCACTAATCCACGCCTGGACATAGACCTCCCCAATATTCTTCCATGTTTCCCTGTCCTGTGCCGATCTTATCCATCTTTTGCCAGCAATCTCCCTTATATCATCAGCCCATCGTCTTTGAGATCTGCCAACGCTCTTTTAGTTTGTCTTGGCCCATCTTAGACTTTGCTGCCCATCTTTCATGTGGCTGGCAACCTGTCCAGCCCATTGCCATTTTTTATGGAGCTTGCTTCAAACATAAGTTTTTCCTGTTCTTCGTCTTATTTCTACGTTTGTTTTTTATCCAAGACACACTCCACATTGTTTGTCCATTGCCCTTTGGTTTATTATGTTGTTTAGTGTGTTTTTATGTGAATGCCATTGTTTAGAACAGGTTGCACCGGGCGAACGATATCAATACTTTTCTTTTTAGGTTTATAGGAATTTCGTTTTTCATTATACATATGTTGTAATTTACCAAAAGCTGCCGATGTCAGAGCAATTCTTTTTCTTAATTTCTGCCAATTAATTTTCTTTTCACAGCTTAATGTATGTCCCAATGCCATAGTTCCACAAACTTAATGTCCCATTTTTTACTGAGAGAGTTTTCTTGTTGTAAGGATTTTTGTTTTACTTTAGTTCAATTGAGGGATTTTTCGGGAGGCATTTTCTGGAGTTCATTTGATGCTAATAAGAACAATGGATTTGCAAATCTAAGGTTTAGATATCTTCCATCAATATTTATTCCAACCCTTCCCACTGAGTTTTAAAGACATCTTCCAACGCCATCGCCAGTGTAAAAAGTTTGGGTGATATTTTTCCCTCCCGGACGTACAACTCTTTTTAATTAATCCTTCTGTTTTAGAGTTTCATCTATCAGGACATTCATCGTGGCGTCATAAATATATCCCTGATGATCAGAATATCTATATCTATCCTTGCATTTTTTCAGAGCGTCAAGAAGGCCCATTTCCAATCGTATCCAAAGCCTTATGATAGTCCATAAACGCTAGGTGTAGTGGTACATTGTATTCCGTCGCTTTCTCGAGTGTTCGAATTGTTTAAGATGGCTATTGTACTAAACTTTTTTGGAATCCTGCCTGTTCATTTGGTTGGTACGAGTCTTTTTTTGTGTTAACTGTTGGTTATCATTCGAGAGCTTAGTTAGTTTATAAAGGTGGGATTGTTATAGGCCGATAATTTTCTATATTTGATAATTTCCCTTTTTAAAATCAGAATAACTTCTGCCTTTTTCCAGTTGGTATTTTTCCTTCTATTATTAGACAAGATTTAAGAGAGTTCCGATGACAGTTTTGGGTTTTCCGCCCATTTTTTAACATTTCGCTTGTAATGCGGTCTTCGCCTGGGGCCTTATTATTCTCCTTTTTTTCCCAGGGGAAAAAAATGAAGGATATTTATGGATTAAATAGTAAAATTAGTTCTAATAAAAATATTTGTATTACAAAAAAAATAATCGAAAAAAGACTGAAGAAGAAAATACATATACAAAAAAGTTAATGAAACCATTATTTTGAATTTTGGTTTTTTAAATTCTTAATTTTAGAAATTAATTTTCAATAACACAGAATTGACTTCAGTCTTTATTGGAATTGTTACAAACTTGGTTAGTGATGACTCCAACCGTTTTAAGTGATAACGAAACGGTTGGAGAAAATAACCGAAACGTTGGAAAATTAACAAATAAAAAATGGAATAAAATTGTGTTATCGAAAGATTTTAAATTTATTCCGCCCGAACGAGTTTAAAAAAGAACTTAATGTTTCCCAACCTATTCAGAAAATCGTAGCAGGTCTTTTTTGTATTTAATTGTTATGTATATTTTAATTAGTTCCAGACAGGATGTAGCAGTTAGTGTACTGGTATAATATTTATATATGCATTGGGTATTCGCAATCCACACACTATTACTGATTTATTTAATATGAAGCTACAATAATCAAAATACTAGTAAAGTTTTTAAAAAGTTTTTTAAACCTATAGTGCTTTAAGAGTAATTTTTTGGGTATTTTGTTGATCTTGGCATTTGAAGTGAGTAGAAAATTTCCATATTCCTATTAAATACCAATGTAAATATTATATACATTATAATAATATATAAGGACATATTACAGTCGCTACCTTTAAAAATTCGACCAATTTTTGAACGAATTCTAGTTTATCAGAAGGAATTACTAAACCAAATGTTTGAAAGAGATAATAATAAAGACATACAATTTTCCGATGTTTGTTTGTTTCGACAAGCATCCCGTATCGTTTCGAAACGGTTTTTAAATTGCTTTTTGGTGCGCTTCGACGCATGCGCGGACTTAAAATAGTTTCTTGACGGTTCAAAAAGTAACAAACGTTGGATCGCTTTGCGGATCATTTTCGACATCAAATCAAAAGGTTAAATGCCTTTAAATTTTTTGTTTTGAAAATATAACCCTACTTTTCTACTTATTATTTTTGTTTAAAGTAAACAAATATCACTCATAATATCGTCACTCATCTTTAAAGATAATTAAATTCAATGATGGGCTTAGGAGGTGTAAAAATTAATGCTTTTAAAAGATTAAACAAGCAAGGAATTAGGTGATGTTAAAGCACGATGCACGCTACTCGCCAAATAACAGTAAACAGATGAAGATGAAACATGAATCAGCTGTTAAAAATCAAAAAAACCAGTGCCAAGATGCTCAATGCCAAGTCAACCCAAACAGTTTTCAACCATGTATCGGAATTACCGTTCTGAAACGAACATAAACGATCCCAAGTTATGTTGGTACAAAACAGTTTCTCCGTAACCTACGTGCATGAGCGTGATCGTAATGACGGTTTTTCGACGTGTTGAACAAACCTTTTTTTTATCGTCAATAGCCTGAATGGTTGCTTCCAAGAAAGGTATAAAAACACTTTTTTTGTAATGTTCCTCGAATGTATCGAAAGGAATATTTTTTCTAGGACTTAGTCAGTCTGTAGTTCTTGGTCTAGGTAGTCCTTCCCGAAGTGGGCGATAACGCCCCCTTGTGGTCGCTGGAGGCCTACACCAAGAAAAATGAAATGGTTAACTTAAATATTTTGAAGTGTCAATTTGTAGATGTTGATTTGACATTTTTTTTTTTATATCAACAAAAAATATGTTGGATTAACAATTGTGAAACGATTGGCTGTACATGAAAATAATGTTGATTATATTGGTGTTGTTACAAACATTTAAGTTTTAATTTTAAATTTAAAACATTAATTTAGTTATTTTAACCATTTGCTATGTTCGTGCAACCAGATTTTTGTGTTTGTTTCACTATAATTACATTTTTTGTCTGAAACTGCTATTTGTGTTATTCCAATAAATAAAATTATTCAAAGAATTATTGTTCTATTTATATGAACCAATAAATTGTTAACAAAACTACATTCAAACTCTTACCAAAATCTCTCAACGACATTATTTAAAAACGTAAATCGTTCCAATAAAACTCTAATTTGTTAACATTTTGAACACCCAGTTGTGAAAGCAAGAAATAAAACAACTTGCCAAATATAATTTTATTTGAAATTGAAATATAATTAAACTCCAAATTTTAAATATTCTTCAAACCTAAGTTAAATTCTAAGTTAATTTTTTTTTGAAATTCGGTAATAAGAACAAACAAAATTATATTTATACACTTAAGATAAGGTTATATACAGAAAATTTAGAAGTGTTAAGAGATACTTTTTTAAATTATGTTTAACTATACATGGTGCTCTTGTTGAAAGCGGGCGAAAAAATATATATCGTTGGGCCTAATTTCAATTTCACCTTTTCTTACAACTCTATTTTAATGGCAAACGAAACATAAACTTAACCAATAATAAATTCGTTTTTAGAACTGTTTTGAACAGAAGCTTAAAAGCATTAATTCTAACCTAAAGTTATAAGTTTTGAGAATGGTCTCACCGGAAAAAAAATCAGTTTATTTGTATGTACTCCCCGATTTTTTATTAAATTGAATTTAAAAGTAAAAAATCTACTCATGTAGATAATTTATGAGTTTAATAATAAGCAAAATTTTAAACCACTTTAAAACACCAGAACATAATATTTTTTTCAAAATTACCCATAATGTATATTGTCTTAGGAACTATAAGATCAAGTCTGCCATAGTGTTAATTTAATTATTTCACTTATAATTAGTGATTTTAATTAAATTGTTAATTGCAATTTTCATAGCTTAAAAATAGACCCTTTTTATTTTTAATGTTACTAGAATAAAACGTGGAACATTTTACTTTATGTCGCTGGTGCGCCATCACCCATCATGCATTGTTTTTATCTGGATTATTCTCGATGCGTTTAAAATTTTTTTATTAACCGACTTTTTGTTTCTCAGAGTGTGCAATTGTGCAGTTTGAAGTAAAAGACTTTTGAGAAGTTGAGTAGAATATGATAGGTGTTAAACCCTTAGGTAAGTAAAGTTTAGTTTGTCCGAATGGAATGGAAAATACTTTTAAACACTTATAAGGGAGTAAAATATCTCGTAAATCGTTTTTAGACATCCATAATGGCGGACGCTAAAACCCGGGAATTTTTAACGGAAAATAATGGGAAGACCTAATTAGTGTTTTTTCAGGTAAGTTTTTTGCCCTATAAATGTATATTTTAGTGAAAACAATATATTATGCATATCTACCGTTTTATTTGACATTTAACTATGCAGTTATTCTGCCTGTAAGACGCAATATTAAATAGGATAGGTACTAGATATTTATTTTTTTAGAAAAACCACCCACATGTTGCCATAATTTTGAGGGCGAAATGATTTTCTCCTCTCTTACTTTCAGTATCTTTAATTCTGTGTAGCAGGGTTGGGAGTCGACTTCAAAATTTTAATACAAAGGGGGCTGATAACGCCCATTAAAAAGGTTAATATATTATCTTGTAACGGTGTGCATTTTAATATTTTCTTCAGTGATTTTCAAAAAAACGACTACAGTTTAATATACTATTTTTAACCAAGCAACAGCAAAGGAAATTAAATAGGTTTGGTTAAACTTTGTTGCAGGGTAATATCGCATGTATATTAAATAGAATAGGTACATATCTATTTTTATATATATTTTTTAAATAATAAGTTTTATGATAGACCATAACAAATTACCTATATTGTGACTAAAATTATTATACTTATTATGCAAAATGCTTATTAGGCGTCAAGGTCGGCGTCAAGTCACCTTTATATGTTCTGTTTGTATGTTTATTTTTTGACTCTTTAAGAACATGATATTGATTATGAATCTCTTATGGATTTGGATAATGAGTGCCTCAAAGAACTTATCCCAAAAATAGGGCCAAGAATAAAATTTTTAAAAAGGTTATCCATGGTAAAAGAAATAGAAAACATGGGAATGATTACCTCCGAACGTAAGAATAAATAGCACTTTAGACCATATAAATAAATATATATCTTTTAATTCTTAAAAAATATATATTTTACAGGGTGTTACAAAATATGGTGAAAAACTTTTTTGGTAATTTTCATTTACCGGGCCCAGTGCCGATTTTAACCAAATTTGGCATACGGGGGTTTTTTGGGACGCTGATCACGGATCTGAAGTCAGTTTTTGTCAGGCACGTTTCGTTTTCTAGATATCCATCATCAAACTTGAAAATCAAACTAAACGCATTTTTACTGTATTCTCCCTTCTTTTTGCACAAAATTGGTGATTTTTATATAAAATGAACACTAAATACGTAAAATTAATACAAAAAGTCGTAATTTTCCTTATTTTACTGCGTTTTTGGGTATAATTAGGTCTTTCAACTTCTTGTTCAATATGAAAACATTTGAATATATCAATTCCAAAGCCTTCATTTGAATTTCTTAATAGTCTTTGGAAGCTTTGAAATTTGGCAAATTAACTTAGAAAAATAAAAAATACGAATTTTTGAATAAATTTAAGTATTTAGTGTTAAGTTCGTATAAAAATCACCAATTTTGTGCAAAAAGAAGGGAAACAATAGTAAAAATGCGGTTGGTTGGATTTTAAGTTTGATGATGGATATCTCGAAAACGAAACATGTCCGACAAAACTCACTTCAGATTTGTGATAAGCGCCCCAAAAATGCCCGTATACCAAGTTTGTTAAAATCGCCGGGGCCGGTAAGTGAAGAATTATCCTTTTTCATCTTAACTGCATCTATAAATATTTTCTAAATACCTAAATAAATCAGCAAATATAAAGGATATTGACATAGAACAAAGATATTACTAAAATGATGCATTTTAAATATTTTGCTTTTACCTGTCTATGGTATTTACTTTTTCCTAAAAACAAAAGTTTCTGTTTAAACTAAAGTTTAAATTCACTAAAAAGGTTTAAGGTTTAAACCCGGTCCAGTTGCCATGGAAATTAAAACTTCTAGTTGACCAGTTGTGCTTTATTCATGACATTATTAAAATTTTGACAGCACATGTCACCAAATAAACCTTATACAAAGAAAGACGCTTAAAATTTAAAAGCTATGCGTTGGAATAAGTAAGTAAATTCAATTTCTTTTTAAAATTTAGCACATTTTACATTTTCATTGATAAAAAAAGAAAATACGATTTTATTGCCTTACATTGTATACTATATTATAACTTAGATGGCTTATTCTTATAATTGTCAGTTTAAGCCCATATAAGATCTTCAATTTAGACCATTTAGAACTTTTATAAAGAATAAAATTTTCTGACAAATTACAAATAAAAAAGTTTCCCATTTGTTGCAAACTTAATGGACCACATTGTATATAAAATAAAGGGAATACAAAATATTACCTTTACCTAATTTGTAGGTGATGCAGTTAAGGAAAGCATAAATTGGTTAAAAAATTAGTCTGAACCATGGGATTTAGTTGAACAACATTGGCAAAATACTTTTTCAGTAAGAAGATTAAGTACAGTAACTACAGTGGAATTTTTTTTGCAAGAGTGGCCTATATTAAAAAACAAAAATTCTACTTGTTTGGTAAGAAAGATAATAAAACCTTTAGAACTAAAGATGTTTTATTTTTTATTTTTGTGTTTTTAGATTGATGATGACTTTGGGAGAATGTTTCCAAACACCATAAACATGCTATTTACAAAATGGGATGATTTCTTCTCAAAAGTCATGGTTTTAAAACCATCTACAATTGACAAAAAGACCGAAGTTTTGTTTGACTATTGGTCACGTGATTTGACAGAAAGTAAGGCATTTATAAGATAATGTGTACCTACTTACGATTCTTATTTACATTTTATACTTTATTTTACAGATAGCAAAAGATCTAACGTTGCCAAATGCTTTTGGCAACGTCACTGGCTCTGGTTCTAAATATATTAGTCTTTAAAATATTTTTTAAACGTAAAAACTATGTATATTCTTTAAAAAAACTACTGTAATATGTAAAGATCCCTTAGAATGTAAACTCACTGTTTGAGGTACTGATTATTCTGTTTTCAAAAAGTGTACCTATATAAAATAAACTGTATATACAATATTTTTATTTTATTGTTTTTTTACCTAGGCCCCCGGTGTGTATCCTAGCATTTTTGTATGTTCACTGAACATCGCTCATATGTTTAGGACAACACATTTTAACGTTCAGTTAACCTTTGTGATCTTTGTTTTTAAACAATTATTATTGTTTATGTAAACGTTAATATATTTAATTCACTATATTGGTTTTGTTAGTATAACAATGTCAATATATTTAAACCAACAACTTTAAATTTTAATTCAACGATACAAAGTTGTTCTTTTAACAAATAGCTTTAAATTAAATTACAATGGTGCAGTTATTGCAACATTTAAAATAGTTCAGGGGACCCTTCGATTTCTTGCCGTTACTCTAATTTGCAGTTCTTTAACAATTAAAAATTGTCAATTCGACATTATTAGCTTTTAATTCAACTACTCTTAACCCATTGGGTAAAAATATGCAGTTTGTTAAATTAACACTAAAAGCTTGACATTTTTTTAGTGTTGAATCAAACCCAAAGCTCCGCCATATTTAAAGTCGCCAAATGGTTAATCTAATATTTTTTTTGTTAACTGAACCATTTGCTTCTCTCAGTGTAGAGGGGGGCGGTAAGGCGAACAGAGAAAATTGGCGGGCGCTGATGTGATTAGAGGGGACGAAGGGTGATTTGAAACTTTAGCAACTTTATTTAATTAAACTCACTGAAATTAAAATCCTCCTACAACACAACATCCATTTATTAGTTTATATTTATATCCCAATTTATTGTATAAATATGAACTAAAAATATATTAAATATTTATTATTTTCAATGTGTCCACAACGCTTTTTATATCTTTAAATATTTAGTAATAGGTATTAAACACTAAAAAATATTCGTGTCTTCAAGAGTCGCAGGTGAATTCCCCACCTCCGAAGACCCGTATTAAAAATAGGTATATCTATTGTTGCGGCCAAGCTGAGCTGAATAGGGAAAATATACTTTAAATATTGAAAACCAATATTATTATTGCTTAATGTTGAGTATTGTTGATTTTAAATAAAAGATACTCTTAATATTGTAAAGTTGCATTATTATTGTTCTCTCTGGTAAGAAAAGACTCGTTTAAAATAAAGGTTTAATTAAACTTTAGGCGAGACTAATATGTTATTAGGGTTTTTCGAGTGAAAAAAATGGAGGGGGCGCTACAAAATAACTGATTTTCAAAGTGGAGGAACCTCTGGCTAGGTAGTTCAATATCGTGTTGTTTATAAAAATGCCACATTTTAAATATATTTTTTTTTAAATTTTGGTTTTTGAATGAAAATTAATGTAATATTAAACAATATTGTTTAGTTAACTATTTTATTTGAGCCATCTACCCGAATGAAACCTGGAGGAGGTTTTAACACTTAGACCCGGTCCCCCTAAATACGCCACTGAGAAGAAAGACTCTAAGTGTAAGGAAGAGTTTGGGCTTCCTTGAGACTGCTTTAGAAATCTTTGGAGTGTTGTTAACGACTAATTTTTTTGTATTTTAAGCAAAAACCGTGGAGTTATACAACTAAATCGACCTTTTACCACTAATAGTTTAATCTAAAATTATATTAAGGAAATACAAAATTTATTTTAGAAAAAAACCAAAGGAAATGTATTAATAAATGGAAATACGAAATTGTTAAAAATCTTTAAATATATTAATTTTATTACAGCTTTTCCGATATATGTATTGTATTTCCATATCTAATTAACTATTTAAAAAATAGATGGTATTGGTATGCACTTCAGATAAAAGGTATTAGTAGTAAACAAACGAACTGTTTTTAATGTATGATAGGTCGACAAAAAGTTTCTAAAAGGTGTTGGAAACATTTTAACACTATAAAGTTCGCAGAAAATCGGAGTTTCATTGATGCTGCCTTTGAATAAAAGAATATTTTTTGTTTTTGAAACCATTAAGGATCTGCTTTTGTTGTTGGCTATTATTATAAAATATCGGGAAGCAAGCTTGTATAAAAACTATTGTACAACAGATTATTGCGTAGAACTTTACCCATAATCTCCTAAAAGATATTCTACGAGAAAAGCAAGTTTAGAACTACTTTAAGAAAAATTTTAACAGCTCTACGAAATATTAAAATGACAACGAAAAAGAAATATTACATCCTTATATTTAAGTCCGACGTAAGAAAAATAAAAGCTTTAGTATTTTTTACTTACCAAGTCAATCGCCAATTTTAATGAAATCTGGGATTTGGTTTGATTTTTGGGGCGCTAATCATGAATCTACAGTACGTTTTTACCGAAACCACTAGTTTTTAGGTTATGGAGCTTCACTTTTATCTAATGTCAAAAAATACATTTCTTTCTAATTTTTTTTTAAAATACGTTGCATCAAAACCTGATGATTTTATGATAAATAAAGCAATTTTAAAACGATATCAAAATCAATGCGAAAGTATACCAAATTTTAATACCATACGATCGTCACTTACTTGACATAACAATGTGAATAACTGCTCTTAAATTATTAGATATTCGTATTTAACCTATAAATTAATTTTTATTAAAGTTACCTGACTTAGTTAACCTGAGTGATCTCACTTACTTTCTAGCACTAGGAACATCTAAGACATAATCGAGTAATCAAAAGAACTGTGTCATTAATCCCTACATTCATTCTTGAAGGTTTCTTATTTGAATATAAACATCGTTGCCAAAAGTGCTGCCCTAGGTATCTGTGGTCAAGTAATTTAAAGTCCTTTAGCAATAAAATAGTTTAATTTAAAAAAATACCACTTGTCTCAAAGACCAACCAAAACCTGGTAGTTTCGAATTTTAGACTACAGTTCTATTGTGTTTTTTTTATTACAGAATATATACTTCTTCCTTAATAAACCTAGCTTTATTACCGATCACATATAAATTTCTAATTCTATTTACGCCTTAGGCTACTTTTTTACACAACCTAAAATGCGAAATAAAGAATTAGAATTGACGTGTTTGAGCAGTAAAAAAAATACAATTACAAATGGTACGCCACTGAGATATTTCAAAATTATTTTTTCATGCAGAATTACCCCCTGAAGTTAGTCGCACTTATTTACTAACCTCAAGGAAGTTTAAAGGTATATGGCAGCCCAATGCTATAGCTTATTCAATCAAAAATTGTCCAGCCCACTATAAATATAACTGTCAAAGTGGGCCCCGCCGATTCTGCGCAGTAACAAAATTCCATAAAATTTTTTGATGTGTTGCCTACTTACACACTGATAAATCAGTGTGTAGTTAGGCAACACATTATACTTTTATGAGGGCAGGGGGACCGTTTTCTTGTGCAACGGCGCGGCGCGTATGAAACTATATCCGCGCTGTACCATCAACCGTCGTCGTCTCATCAACTCTCCTTCCAAGCGAATTTCATGTTTCGTTGTGGTTTGCGCCGTATTAATTTCGATTGTTTTGCTTTGTGTGATTATATTTTGTAGTTTTTTGAATTGATAAAAACCTTTTTATTTTAGTGATTGGTGTTTATTATAATTTTGTGTTTATTGTTTGTTACTTATAATATAGTAACAAAATGCCTAGAGGTTGCATGGTTTTGTCTTGCAAAACTAAGGGTAACATAAGCGGCATTTTTTACTTTATGTACGTATTTCTTATATTTAAATTAGGTGCTTGTAATAAGACGCAACGAATACATATTAATATATCAATTATAAATAATAGAAAATGAAAATTTCAAAGGAAATAGCAGTGAGAAAAGTAAGGCAATCTTAACTCTCTTTTAGATGAAAACCACAATATTTGTGTATTTGTGTGGATCATTAAAAAGAAATAAGGTTTACATTTGAATACTCTTATTTCATTTAATAATTTAGTACATTCTTTTAAAAATCAAAATTATCAATTAACAAGCAGCCCAGACAAATTTTAAAATATACAGGTCCCTCTAATTGAATAAAATATAGTACAATTTTATGTTAAAGTTTCTTTGCTTTTTCTGATTTGTTTAAAAAGAATCTCTTATGTAAAAATTCTATACTTCTTGTTAAATTTGTTTATGTTACCTGCTTGAGGTGGCACTATTTTATTGTACTTTTATACAAATTATAAATTTATAAAATATTGTATGACTCTAAAAACACAAATAACCAGTTCAAATTATGGCAAGTTTTTATTTTTCTTGACCTTTGCCGATTTCGATGATTTTTGCATACACAGGCGCTGGTTACAAATCTAAAGTTACTTTTTTTCGACGTTTTATTTTTCAGATATCAATCCTTAAATACGACAATTAGATTAAATTCATTTACACTATCTTGCCCTTCTTTTTATCACAAAATAGGTACATGAAAACAATCATACAATGTTTTAAATTTGTTTTAAAAAATCGTGTTTTCATTTATTTTACGAAGATTTTGGTAAAAATACAAAACTCCCAAAAATATTCACTATTTAAATAGAAGGCTGTAAAGTGGCGCCATCTATTCTTTTCATATTTAATCAGATGATATAAAATCCAATATTACACAATAATTTTAATAAGATCGTTTAATAGCCAACAATTTTGTGCAAAAAATAAAAAGAAAACAGTGAATGTATAGGTAGTTTGAATTTGACATTTGATGATGTCAACTTTATAGATAGTAACAAAGAGTTATGGAAGTCCGGACCTGACCTACTATTCATTGCGCAAACCCGCGGGGCTGATTCCCCTATTCCCGCTGCCCTGCACGCCCAGAAAATTTTGTTCACAGCATTGACCTTTCATATACCTTCAAACTTTCTTGACTAACCCTCATTGGTAGATTAACTAGACTAGAATTCTCCCGTGCTTAGCTTATGTGTGGAAGCTGTTTTGTGATTATATTAAAATTAAATATTGTTTTTATTTTATCCACTTTAAATACCACCTGCTCTTCATCCTAAACGTAAACTGCATTATGCAAAATAAGAACTGCCTCGACAAAAACAAGTATAGAAAAATATTTATATTTTTAGACATGCACTGTAATTTAAAGGTCAAATTTATTTTCAATAAGAACTGTTTACTTCATTTATTGATTGTCAGTTTAAAAAATTTTAGCTAGCAACGTTGTTTATTTTAATCATGGATATTTTTTAAAAATATGTATTTTAAATTTTTAATATAATCATTAGTCACACCATCAAGATAATTTCTTTAACTTATATCCCAAATTTTGGTTTTTATACTTTTTGGTATTTTAAATGAAATAATTTTCAAATTCACTAAAAATATATTACCGAAATAAATCGGGAAACATTAAACAACTTTAAATTATTATTGCATGTTTGTAAAATATACCTTCATATTTGTATCTATATCTATTTTAAGCTTTTATAGTTTATAGAAAATGATCTTAAATGACCTTCAAGCCTCTATCCTGAAATTTATCCGAAAATTGTCAGTAGCCATCAAAGCGATAGGTATTATTTTGTGACTTTCTTCGTTGTTCGCTGATACAGCTATCACGGAAGAAGAGCAAAAAATGTATCATAGGTTTTGGAATTACTATTTACCCTATCCTTTACTTATATGGAATTTTCTTGCAATAAAAAATATTCATTATCTTTATAATCTTTAACGTTATGATTTGAATGCTTTACAACTTTTTATTTATAATTTTATTATTTCCTTTGTTTTAAAAATTTGCTAAGAACTCTGGGGAATTTATAATGGAGCAATACACCATAGAACAAAGGAGAAAAATCATCCACTTTTTTTTAAACGGAATGTCAGTTTTCCTAACGCAGCGTGCGTATCGCCGAAATTTTAATATGCAGGTTGGACCCTCAGCGCCAACAATTATTAGCTTGATTGCTAATCTTCAGCACAAGGTTAGAAACCGTTTTGGTGCAGGAAGACCATATACAGCGCACCGGCGAAAATATTGAACGTGTATGGGAAAGCGTAGAAGAGAGTCCTCAAACATTAACAAGGAGACGATCGGCACAACTTGGGTTATCAAAGAGGTTTCTTTAAAGAATTTTGGCCACATTGCACATACTTCCTTATAAAGTCCAGTTGGAGCAAGAACTAAGGCTGACAGACTACCAGCAACGGCTTGATTATGCTGTTGCGTTACAGAAAGAAGCCAGAGACAATAGCGATTTTATTTGCAATTTAATAATGATCTATGAAGGACATTTTTATTTAAATGAGTTGGTCAAAACAGTAGGATTTGGGCTACGGAGAATCCAAGAGTGGTTCATCAGCGAACGCTGCAGCCACCTAAATGTACTGTTTGGTACAGTGTATTATCCAAAAGGATCACTGGACCATATTTCTTCGAAAAAAAAGAAGTCGGTGCGACAGTTTCATTAATGCTGTCCACTACCAAAACATGTTAGAACCTTTTTTAAGATAAACCAACCTAAAATATGATTTTAACAAGATGGTTCCATAGCTCACATTGCAAGGGACACAATGGTTCTGTTTCGGCAGATCTTCGGTGGTAACATTATTTCTCGCGGAAGCGATTTAATTTGGCCACCGCGCTCGCCGGATTTAACCGCTCCAAACGTTTTTCTTTGGGGCTTTTTAAAAGAAATAGTCTGAGTTATTTGCAAAGAAGTTTTTGTAACATTATAAAATCTCCTTTAAAAATGCGATATTACGGCCCTGTTTTACGGTTTTCTAAGTAAAAATTTGCAGTATTCGGCATTTTTCCCTTACTTGTGTGTAGTAGTTTTGGTAGGTTATACATACCAAATTGTTAAACAGGTCAGTCGTAAAATAGGCGACTTTTAAAATCGAATATCTCAGAAATTACTTGACATAACTTTTTCAGTTTTTTTTTTCATTTAAGTAGAATATCTATGTAAATTTACATACTTTTCATAACCTTATGTGGAAGGAGACTAAAGTTATTATATGTGGAAAAATAGGTAAAAGCATTTCGTGTACAATACACATAACAGTAAAGCGCAGAGCACTGCGAACATAGGACGGTCCTGGACGATTTTGATTGTACCTAAAAACGCCGCACGCATTGCTTATCGATCAATAATTTTCGGCAAACGTCGCCGGCCAAGCGATCAATTCAATACGTTTACTTTATTCCTGAAATAATTCTTTACTATCGAACGCTCGACAGCTATAGTTGTAAGGTGTCGATTATTTGCGACCAAAAAGTTTTTTTTAATAAAATAATAATTATTAATAATGGATGTTTACGAACTGGAAGAAAAAATTAAAATTATTAAATGGTATCACCGTGGAAATCCTGATAGGGGAATTAGGGAATTATTTATTAATTTATTTTCAACCAGGCTTACCCCACGATTTTCACTATTCACCGAGTCATTAAAAACTTTCACACATTTGGTTGTTTAACTCCAAGAAAACATAAACATGATAGTGCACCAGAAGAAAACAACGAAAGGGAAATGAAGGAAATTATGGTAGTGGTAAGTGTTATTAGAAATCCTACAATTTCCATTAATACAATTGCACAACAGGTTAATTTTTGCAAAAGATCAGTGGAAAGAGTGCTGAAAAAAAGTGAATACCGATCCTACAAAGTAAGAAAAACCCATGAAATTTTCCCTGATGATCATTTAAGACGAATGCAATTTTGTGAAACTGTAATGGAAATGGAAAATAACAATGAAAATTTTATAAGAAACATTGTTCTTCATGGTTTCACCCAACGATTTTGTTCTCTGGGGTCACGTAGAATTACAAATTTATGGTTTCCAGGAGAATAGGGCTAATAATCTACAAGAATTGCAATTACAAATTGAGAATTCTTTTAGGATTATTACCCTTAACATTCTAGTAAATGCCAGAAGGCGTTTTTATGACAATCTTGGTTATTGTTTGGCTCAGGAAGGTGGTTTATTTAAGCATATTCGATAACTTGAAAGATTTTTTCTTTTTTTATTCTATGAATGCACATTAATTTATTTTTTAAAAAATATCTTCTACGTGCCATTATTTATTTGAAAAAATTATTTTATTTTATTAGGAAAAACTGTCTCGTAAGCAACTAATTTTAAATTTATGGCTGATAAGAAACTGATCGAAGACGGTTGATGCTAGCTAGCTCCTGCTACTTGCCTACAAACACTGCATATTCTTACTGAAAATAAAAACGTAGTACACAACTAAACTGGGCAGATAACTCTTCCGAATATATCACCGTACTCCCCACCAGTCCCATCCAAAAATGAGCCACGTGAGAAAACGAGACAGAAATTGAAATGCAAGCCACAAAATTATTATTGGTATTTTAGAATTGGGTACATCCAAAATCATCCAGGAGCCTCCTATGTTCGCAGTACGGTGCGCTTTACTGTATACGTGCGGTAGACCGGAACTTGGCCTGGCGCACTATATAATATTGTTCAGTATCATTTTTGCATCATTGGATTGGTTCTGTTTAACAGGGAGGTTTGTAATTTTGTCAACTGGACCTAGATGGAGTTTAGAGGATCGGTAACCTCTCTTCAGGCGAAAAAATTAAATATTATATTATTCTTATATAGTAATTTTTAACTGTTCTTTGTATGTTAATAACTGCACTTAATGGTATGTTGTTTGTATACCTTTTTATCGTGTTTTATGACTGTAATTTTGAATTTTGAAGAACCCCTAGGGTCAGGTGTTTTCGAGCCAGGTGGGGCTCTCAGGCCAGATCAGCCCTTTCGGCCAAGGGGCTACTCAGGCGGGTCCCTTGAGCCGGGCGGGCCGCTTGGGCCTGATAAGTCTGTCGGGCCGCACGGAACCTTTAGCCAGGGGGCTTCTCGAGCCGGGTGGAACATCGGACCGGGCGGACCTCCCGGGCTTTTTGAGCCAGGCGGGCCGAGAGGAACGGGCCAATATTTTATTGCAAAGTAGGATGCCCTTACCCCAATACCCTTATAGCTATATGTACTTACTACATGCTATTCCCATTGTTACTAGTTTTTCATAAAAATTTAATCAGTTAGATAATTTAACCATCAGGTAAAATCCTGCTGTGTATTTTTTATGAATTTTACAAGCTAGGAAGAAAGTATACATCTAGAAAAGATTACCTGGTAGGTAATATATTTTAAATTCTTTAATATAAGCAGTTTTACCTATCTGATTTTTTTCGGCTATGTAAAATCGAAAAATATATTATTTTTAAAGCAAAAATCAAAAACAGTCAAACGTAAATAAAATGATCATCTTAGGCTCCAAATTTAATAACAGATCACTAGTATTTACTAACATAGTTGCCAACGTGGACATAATTTGTGTCCCAAATATAGCGTTAATCTGTTAACAATCATACAAAAAACTCTTGCATTGTTTTTCACATAGTTTCTTAATCTTATTCGCATAACTTTACCTTTAGTAATTTCTGCAGTCATACCTTCGACCATGACATATTAACAATAAATACTTAAAAACAATAATATCTACGTCACTGCCAAATCGTAATAATTTATATACCAATAAAGATTTATTAACTTTCGCCTACCAAACATAAATATAAATTGATCTAAAATAATAACCTGACACTGTAACTAACTATTCAAAATAGTAGTGTAAATACGTCTTGTTTTCGTTTATAAGTATTATTAAGTTCATTAAGGATACTTTCATGTCATGACCTGATATTACTTTTAATAGGTCTGTCGCCTTTGCTAAGGTTCGTTATTAAAATCTAACAAATAACTTTATTATTAGAAAAATATAGGTTTACAACCTGTTTTTACCATGCTTATTCGTATCCATAAATAACCTAAATTTTAAAACATCTCTTTCTAAACAATGATCACAAATTAAGGCAAGTTTACGATGGTTTGTCGAAAACAAATCGAATTGTAAAAACAAAGACGTCAACGTGTAAGACGTATTTGAATTAATGGCTACGCCATGTTCGACAGCAAAAAACACTTTTTTTGCTGTCGAAGTCGTTAAACCAAAAATCTTATAAAATTAAACCTTACATATAAACAAGTTAACAGCGGTACTCTCCGCAAAAACTAGTGATGAGCGAGACCGGTCTTGGTCTTGCAGCAAGACCAAGACCAAGACCGGGTATGCAAGACCAACACCAAGACCGAGGAGTGCTAGGCTACGCGAGACTAAGACCGATCTGCAAGACTCTTGCACTTCTGCGGCTTTTTCTTTTAATATCATATTATTCAATTTTTATATTCAACATACAGAGGTATTGGTATACAGACATAACTGCAAAAAAGGCGATTATGAGTAACAGGTTTCTAAATAAAATAATAATTAAATCGATCACTTTGTTCTTCTATAAAGTTTTCTAACAACGATTACTAGTAATTTCAATACCATGTTTCAAAAATAATAAGATTGTGATTAAATAGTCCTACAAACCTCGATACCTCCGAAACCATTTACGACAGAGAATTTTTTTTTAATTAGTTATCTAGTGATGCTACTAACAGGGTGGATCAAAAATTTCCAAAATCCAGAAAAACATTAATTTTGTTCTACACGGTAAGAAGTGGCACCATTAGATTGCTTCTTAAAACTAAAATATAAATGTAAAAGAGATGGATTAATAAAAATGTATTTTTATGTCATATATAAATACTTCCTTTATAAATAGATTTTAAATATTACTTCCGGTTTAGAGGGATAAGTCAAACAATGCCAAATTTATATTATATTAATGTCATTTTTGTCATAACCGAAAATGATATTTAAAAACCATCTACGTTGACATTGTTCCTATATGACAGTTCAACAGTTTCCAGCATAATATACAGGGTGGTGATTTTTTACATGGACTTTTCGTCATAAATTTCTTATTTTAGGTAAAAATTCTTCTTCAAAAAATTTTGAAATATAACTGGAGCGCGCGCGTTTTGATATATTTGAGATATTATATATGGAGTATTCCAAAAAGTTAAAATTACTGCTGCTGTCATTATTATCAATCATTTAATTAAAAGAAGACGAAACAAACAACGTGTGCATTGGGTAACACCGATGCTCAAAAATAGATCAATTTATAATATTTTTTCTCTTCTATACGAAGACAATAAAGAAGTAATTTTCAATTTTACAGAAGAGAGAATTTTAAGAAATATTAGTTCAAACATCATGCTTTTTTTTTTTTTATGTGATAGTTATTACTTTTGGGATCCACCATTCCGATTTTTGACGATAGAGTTCACTCAATTTTTTAATAGCCTCATGTGTTCATTCAATTGTGGAACTAATTTTGTAATTCAACCTAACACAATTAAATGAACAGCGTAAATATTTCCCCCAAACGAAACGCGCAGAAACATTTGCTTTTGTTTGATGTATGACTCTTGCCGGATCGTGTTCCTCATGTACAGGGTAGCGCAAAACAGACGACAGTAAAAGTCACAACCCGGCATTGTAGTGATTGGTCGAGATATATCGAGTCCTGATTGGCCAGACAAGTTCAAGTTATTGGCGCGTTATTTGACGTTTTTGGTATGCTATGTTATGTTTTCTTTCTTTTCACATTGACAAACAAACCTTGGATCTTAGACAAGGAAAGAGCCTTAGACCAACAAACGAACAAACATATTTTACATATTTTTGTTTTGCTGTTTGAAACTTTTGAAAGAGATTATTATACAAACCTGTTCGTTAGAACATATTGTTTAAATAGTAAAGACGTTGTTTTAGCAAGGAATCATGGATTCATCCTTTTGTGTTGCATCCTCTTTAACAAAGTCGTCTGAAGAAAATTCATCAGAAGAGTGTCATATCTGCAGCAAAAGATTTAAAAATGTGGGATTAAGGAATCGTCATATCACAAGATTCCATAAAATAGAGGTGTTGAATCCCAAAATTAGTTATATTATTTGTCCATTATTGAGGAAGAAACTGATTGTAAAAGTCATGAGGGATTATGAAAACATTTTGCAGGAAATCACCAGATGAGTATTGAGTTAATGACTTTTGAATTTTCTAGCAAAAAGAATACGATACATGGAAAGAGGATAAAGCCCAACTATAAAACAAGGACGGAGAAATCTGGTGGGACAATTAAAATTAAAGGAGTGTGTCCCTCCAGGCTGATTTGCAAATTATACATTGATGGGCAAGTTTCAGTAAGTTATTGGAAAACATACGCTGGACATGAACAAGAATTAAGAAGCAAACATCTCTCGAAGTCAGAAGAAAAAATGGTGAAATAGAAGCTGCAGTCTGGAGTGCCACCAAACAGAATTTTGGAGGATTCACGAAAGTTGGAAGCACCAAAACTGGAAAAGATTGGCTGTCTTAACAAGTCAAGACATTACAAATTGTCACGAAAATATAACATTCAGAAGAAACAAGATCAGAATAATATGATAGCAATTCAAATGCAAATAACTATCAAGACCGAATTATAACAAAAGCCCAACAAAAAGGCAGTTTATTTAAGAACCAAGTGGATGTGAAGGCGGATTCTCAAGTATACGGACAGTTTAAGGTTACATCATTCAGAGATCCAAACAAATTATATAATGTAAATGCAAAGCAAGTATGTGAAAATGAATGTAAGACACTGGAATGCAGAGTATGCAAAATTTGTATTCATCGCCACCAGTGTGAGTGTGCCGAATATGTGGTGAGGAATACCTTGTGTAAGCATGTGCACTTGGTAAGAATGTATGAGGAGCGAATGGGTACTAACTCTGTTTTAGATAAAGTTTCCAAGTCTTTGGGAGAAATTTCAAATATCAAACCACAGCACGAACAGGAAATTAATGAGTTTATCAGAGAGAAGGTAGAAGAGACAAATCATGCAAAGGATGGGGTTCAGGCACAAAGCAAACGAAGCCTTCAATGGGAAAACTAACAAAACTTTGTAGAAAGACTAGATGACGAGAATTTTACTGAGTTTATGAAGGACATCCAAGGAACTGTGCCTAAATTTCAAGAGAAGATAAATAAAACTACACAGAAGCGAAAATGGAGAAACAGGAGTATTTTCCTTCAAAAAAACCCAAAAGTGAAAATATAAAACTATCCAGCAATGTTTATAATCCTATATAATCCCACAATATACCTATTTTATTATTTGTATCTTGCTGTTATATCTGTATTGAATTTTTATTTTAGGTTTATTAGGATTAGTTTATTCGTAAAAATTTATTCATATCAGATACGCTTTAGATATGTAAATAATCCACTTCAACTAACCAATCACAAGACAGTTGTAAGAAGCCACGATGACGTCATGCGAAACAATTGCGTAATATTGCGCAATATTATGTAAATGGTACTACTTTGCACGGTTGGCGTAGGAATTCATTTTCCTATCAACCTTTTAATCTAATTGATTCCGACCAATCACAGCACAGTTGCCAGAAGCCCTCTATGGGTATATATAAATACCTCGCTATATGTACCAGCTCACTTCTCTGTTTGTATCTATACAGTTCGTTATTAGTAATCATTCAGTCGTTAACATGGTTGACCAACTTGCTATGTGTAAAGCTTGTAATTGGACATTTGTAGTGCCCACCGAAGACTTTGAGTCTGAACCGTTAGAAACACATCAAGATTTTAAATTTTTAATCCACAGACGCGAGTTAAGTGATGAGGGTTTTGATCATACACATGCAGTTGTATCTTTTGCTAACCCAGTTAGGCAAAGTGCACTAAACAAGTTAATACCTAAGGTAGTTACGTTACAGACTGTTAAGAAGTTAGAGGCAATAGTTCAATATATTCAAAAAGATGACGATACCGCACTAGGGAAACCTGTGATTATAGGACAAATACCTGAACGCATATTAAAGAATATAGAAAATAAAACACATAGTGGTAATTCAATGCTAAAGGCGGCTTTATTGGCTTCAGATTATCAACAGGCATTACAAGTATGCAAAGACACTAATCTATGGGAATTTGTTAAACAACGCAAGAATATTGAATCGTTTTTATCCCAAGAATTTATTCCTTCTGTGCCTGTTCAGCCTATTACAAATTTTGATCCTGATGTTGTTAAGAAATTAACATTTAAAGGTAGACAACAATCAATACTTTTAATTGGTGATGCTAATGTTGGCAAGACACAGTTAGCTATTGCATTTTTTCAAAATCCCTTAATAGTTACTTGTAAACAAGATTTAGGAAGATTGAATCCTAGCCATACTGGTATAGTATTAGATGATATGCCCTATTCAAGCTATGCACCTGAAACATTGCTCCGTATGTTAAACACCGAAATTCATCAAACTGTAGATATTAAATATGGAACTGCATTTATTCCACGTGGAACTAGGAAGATATTTACATTAAATTCGGAGTTACAGTTTTGGCCGAAAATGTTATTTGATGAAGGATCCAATAGTCCCAAACCTGAGTATCAACCAGTATTTGACGCCATTAAATCTAGACTAAAAATAATACACATTATGAATAACATATTTATTAATAATGAAAATTATACACCATTGTAAAGTTGTAGAAATCAATATACATATATTATGATTATATTAATGTCTTTTATTATTCCTACATACTACATCGAACCGTAACAACTCCAACTGAACAACTGGAACAACTAATACATCAAATACATAAAAATATAGTATGTTTAAAACATCAAATACATAAAAACATAGTATGTTTAAAACATTAAATCATAAAATACATGGTATGTTTAAACATTAAAAGTTTCTAAAAACATCATACATAACAAACATAGAGTTTAACAGTTCCAATAATACAATCAAGTAAACTCAAAAACAGCTGTAAATATTATGTTATTCATCATATACATCAACGTCAATCTCGTAAACATTAAATCTTTTATAATTTCAATCGCTTGATAAATCCAAAAGGGGTTGGGTAATTATTAAAACAAAACAAATATTTATAAATATTTATTTGCAAAAATAAAAACAATTTCTACATATTTAATTCAACAAATAATTTCTACTTCTCGTCTTCCTTTGGCTTCTTGTAACCATAGGGAACTGATGAACCATCTGGTAGAAATTTTCTTCCTGCATTCTTGGGAGGATTCTCCATAACTAGCTTCTTTAATTGTTCAAAATAAGCCTCTTCGTATTGTCCTTTATATTTATAATAACAAGACTCGCAGTAGGTTTCAAAATCGTAATATCCTATACCTTTTCTATCGACTTTATAAGTGCTGCCTACTCTATACCCATCATTTTCCTGACAAACCTCACACATAGTCTTCAAATCAGGTCTGCATTCTGAGCAGTCACATGGTCGACCCCAAAAACAATTTCGAGACATTGTTACTTCTTCGGCTGCTTGACTAATACTAAAATAAATGTGCTAAGTTGCCCATGTTATACCTAAAATGATCATTATACTCTTCAGACATATATAAGCACATGTATTATGTTACGTTAAGAGCCCTCTAGTAGCAGAACGAATATTAGATTGTAAATTATTTTTAACCAATCAGAATCGAGTATTTAGCATTATTTTTAACCAATCAGATTCAAGTATTTAACATTATTTTAGGTTTTGTTTAAGAATGGTAACATAGCCTATTTTTAGATTGTAAATTATTTTGACCAATCAGCGTTCGCTATCCAGATATTTTTAACCAATCAGCGTTCGCTATCCAGATATTTTTAACCAATCAGCGTCGAGTATTTGGTAAGTAGTTACTGAACGTACCCTAGTTTCTGAACGTACTCTATTTTCCTTTTATTCGCAGCACACCGAGGTTATAAATAGAAGTGATCCGCAACGCATCAATCATTTCTTGTTGAATCGTCAAAGTGTTCAGTCGTGAAGAGCTCTCAGTAAAAACTTAAGCAAGATGGTGCATGTTAATGAACTTGTGAGCAGCATTAGCAATCAACTCAAGAACCCGAATTTGAGACTTGATCAAACTTCTCTGAAAAAAGTTCTAAAGGAGTGTACATCAGCTGTTAGACATTTAAACATAGCATTGAAAAATGTTAATTCTACTGCCGAAAAAAGTCATTTGATTAGTTGCATGTCTCAAGTTAAAGGATTTAGACAACTTTTGAAGGGAATGCAAGTAATGGGAGGAGGATATGTGCCACAAAAGGAGACAGCTAAGCATCGCGTTAAGTGGGAGGATCTTCAGTCAGCATTTAAATCAAGAATTAGGACTGGAGTTATATTAAATCTTAAACATGTCGATGTTGAACCATTTTTGGAGGATTGCGCCGTCATGTTTAAGAGACGTATTCAAAACGTGTTGAAAAAGGATGAGGCTCTCAAGGTCAATGCTGTACTATGTGGAGAATTCAAGATATCGAAATCAGATAAAATATTGGAAGAAATAAAGTACCTAAATACTGCAAATGCTCCCATTTTCCAGAACACCGATTTAAATGAATGGTTTAAAGTTAATATTCAAGATCAACTTCTAACGGAGCTAGAGGAGTTCCAGGAAAAGGATTCTGGTTGGGCGCTGAGCAGAATAGTTAATCTAATGATTTCTATTAATAAGTTTAATCCATTGAGGGTTGGAAGTTATATTGAGCTACCTGCACAAATAGCAGGACGAAAAGCATGCATTAATGTACAAAATATGGATGACATGTGTTTTGCTTGGGCTGTCATTTCTGCGTTATACCCCGCTCCATCAAAAATAGCTAATAGAACAACGTCATATCCGGACCCGAAGGCAGTTCTTAACCTTAAAGGCATACAGTTTCCAATGTCGCTGTCACAAATTCCACGCTTCGAAAAGCAAAATAATGTATCTGTTAATGTTTACCGATTACAGAAAGTCGGAGAAAATTTCATGGTGATTCCTTACTATTTAACAAAAAACAAACAAGACAAACATGTCAATATGCTGCTTGTGCAAGATAGTTATATTGCTACAAGCGATATGGATGATCTAAGCCCAATAAAATACCATTATGTTTGGATTAAGAATATGTCGCGTTTACTTACCAGCAATTATGTAACATGAAAATCAAAAATATATTTGCGACCGATGTTTACATTATTTTTATGACAATGAAAAACTGATTAAGCATGAAAAGGATTGTAAACAGCTTAACACTGGGGCAATTCCAAGAGTTCCTACTGAAGATAAAAAGTGGATTCAATTTAAAGATTTTAATCACAAGACAAAAGTACCGTTCGTAATTTATGCTGATACTGAATGTCTGTTAGTACCTGTAGAAGATGATACATCTAAAACTACGCACAAAACACAACATCACGTACCGTTTAGCATTGGATATTATGTTAAATGTTCCTATGATGACTCTCTATCTTTTTATAAATCATATACGGGCGCAGACTGCATGCAATGGTTCGTAAGAGAATTACTTCTATTTGCTGAAAACGTCGAAACGGTATTTTTATGTGATTTACCTATGGAAGTGTTGTCTGCGGAACAAACAAGATTATTCGAAACAGCTTCTATTTGTCATATTTGTGAAAAGCCTTTTTCCGTAAAAGACAAGAAGGTTCGTGATCACTGTCATTTAACTGGGCAATATCGTGGACCTGCACATGAATCCTGTAACCTCAATTTTAGAGATAGTCATATGATTCCAGTCCTGTTTCACAATATGAGTTCCTATGATGGCCACATGTTAGTTAAAGCTTTAGCGGAATTTGATGGCCCAATTAGTATTTTACCTGTTAATAAAGAAAAATACATTTCTTTCACCAAACAGATTCCAGACAATTTGATTGAATTTAGAGTTATTGATAGTTTTAGGTTCATGGCCGATAGTTTAAGTCAGCTGGCATCATACTTACCTAGCTATCCAATATTAAAATCAGAATTTAGTCATATCTCAGACGATCACTTTTCATTGCTCTGTAGAAAAGGCATATTTCCCTATGACTTTATGGACGGATGGAGCAAATTAAACGCGACTCAATTACCTACAAAGGCCGAGTTTTATAATAGCTTAGAAGATTCTATAGTAAGCAACGAAGATTATGCACATGCGCAGAAGGTATGGGAAACATTCGGTTGTAGGACAATGCTTGATTATTCTGATTTATATCTAAGGACTGATGTTTTACTTCTGGCAGATATTTTTGAGCAGTTCAGAACAACATCGCATAAAACTTACGGTTTAGATCCCGCTTGGTCATATACGTTACCTGGATATGCTTGGCAGTGTACAATGTTTCAATTATATAAATCTAATAATATTAAACTAGAACTGTTAACGGATTTAGAAATGATAATGTTCATTGAAAAAGGCATTCGTGGTGGCTTGAGTCAGTGCTCAAAACGGTATGCTGAGGCTAATAATAAATATATGGATTCATATGACTGCTCTAAAGAAGATTCATATCTCATGTATTTTGATGTTAATAATCAATATGGATGGGCTATGTCGCAATTTCTACCTTACGGCAATTTTAGTTGGTTGAATGAGAACAAAATTTCTACTTTAAATATTTGTGATATTCCTGATGATTCTGATAAAGGATACATTCTTGAGGTTGATTTAATCGTTCCACATGAACTTCATGATGAGTTTTCTGACCTACCACCTTGTCCTGAACATCGCACACCTATTGGAGCAAAAAATGCCAAATTATTAGCATCTTTATATAATAAAAGTGAATACGTCATACACTACAGAAATCTTAAACAGGTATTAAAATTGGGAGTAAAGCTAACAAATGTTCATAGAGTTCTCGAATTTAGTCAGGCTCCATGGTTAAAGTCATACATAGACCTTAATACTAAATTACGTCAAGCAGCAAAGAATGATTTTGAAAAAAATTTGTTTAAACTCATGAACAATGCGGTCTTTGGGAAGACGATGGAGAATATTCGGAAACATTCTTCAGTAAAACTTATTACCAAATGGGATGATCGCTATGGCGCAGAAGCATTAATTTCGAGACCTGAGTTTAAGTCTTCAGTAATTATAAACGAAAATCTTGCTCTAATAGAACTGGCAAAAGCCGTTGTATATTTTAATAAACCTATTTATGTGGGTATGTCCATTCTGGATCTGGCAAAGACTACAATCTACGACTTTCATTATAATTATATGCGAAAACGATTTTCTAATTGTAGAGTTCTCTATACGGATACCGATAGTCTTATTTACGAAATAAAAAAAGATAATATATATGATGTTATTAAAGATGACTGTACAATGTATTTTGATACAAGTGATTACTCGCATGATAATATTTATGGAATTCCCCAGGTTAATAAAAAGGTACTAGGTATGATGAAAGATGAGAATAATGGTCGGATTATGACACATTTTATTGGGCTTAGATCAAAAATGTATGCAACTAAACTGTTTTTTACCGAAGAAGAACTAATGCAAGAACGGGTTAAACTGGAGGCAGAGAATAAAGAACGAGAAGAAATCGAAAAATGTCTTGCAAGTAAAGGAATCACCAAAAAAATTAAAGGAATTAAAAAATCGGTAATCAAAAACAAAATTACCTTTGATGACTATGTAGAGTGTCTGAATAACTACACGGAGAAAATGGTTACACAAATGCTAATTCGCTCAAAAAAGCACGACATCCACACAATTAGGCAGGAGAAAATAGGACTTAGCCCATATGATGATAAGCGAAAAATACTTCATAAATCTGTGGAGACGTTACCATGGGGGCATTATTCAATTATGGATGAGATATAAACTTGATATATCATTATAATTTCTCAGATATAGGGTTAATTCCACTATAGGGACCTTTGGAGAAACGAAATGGAATAAAAGCCAAGCATCCGAGCCATGCATCATCGAAGAAGAGGTTCCAGCAGTTGTCATCCTATGAATATTATAACAGTTTAAATATTTTTATTACCATAGCTTGTAGTGTATTACTAACTAATCTTGTATATAAAATTGTTAAAAGTAATGTACAATGTGGTTTAAATAAATTAATTTAATATATACAATGTGCTTTATTATACCGAGACGCTATAGGACACATACCGGACACATACCGGACACATACCAAACAACTAGCAAACAAGTAGCAACAACTAAAACAAGTAACAACAACAACGTACACAACGAACACCACGTAAACCACGTAACATCAACTACCAGTAAACAAGTACACAACGTAACACCAACGTAACACAACGACATCATACATAAAACCGCTTCTAAAAGTTGGTATAACCTGTTCCTATCAGTCTAGCCTGTTTTATTATTTAATATTTAAAAATTACGAGTGTTACGAGATTATAATTATAAGGTTCTGATGGTTCTGTCTTAATCACCGGTTCTGGTTTGCTAATTTTGACCTTGCTATTATTGACGTTAACAACTATTCTTTGGTTAGGTTTTATTCCTAATACTAAGACCATAATGATTAATTTACTATAGGGGATACCGTACTAATCACTAATTGATGTCTCTCAACTTATTTTAAACAGCTGTTGTGCCTTTATGGTTAAAGATGTTTACATACAATATATAATCCTTAGCTCAAGATAATGTATCCTAAACAACGTTTCGATTTTACCCCTCATCCTCATCATCGGGGTTCCGGGTTTAACCGATAATTTCCGAACGGTATAACTTACAATTTTCGCTATAAATCAATACTTCTGTTATGTATCCTAAACAACGTTTCGATTTTACCAGTCATCCTCATCATCAGGGTTCCACGTGACAGGTGACATTTGACAATTACCATTTTTACTGAACATGTGTAATATCCTAAGATACATCTCATCCACGAAACCTAACTTTTCCAAGTCACATGGTTTTTGACATATGACGTTTAACATTTGACATTTGACATTTGATTGCCGCCATTTTTTTAGCGCATGCGTAATACTCTAAAATAAGCCTCGCCCAAGATTCCTAATTAATGTATGACGTCAAGATTTCGAGATATAAAGCTCCACCGGTGGTGGTGGGCGTTGAACGAATCATCTTACCCTACTGGAATAGAAACATTTAACATATTTTATACGGGGTGTTCAGAAAATTGAAAAAACTTAAAATGGTATAAGAGTAAAGTGCATTTATTTGATAAGATATGAAAATAAGTTACAAGGAAAAGTTGTTCAAAATTAAAAGGTAGTCTCTTATGCCAAATTTTGAAAAAATCGGCCTACTTTTATTTATTTGTAGTTAAATTTATTTTAATATCAATTTAAATTTTTAATATCAATTTTGTCAAATTTTTTGCTGTTAAGTAAGCATTTAAAGCTGACGTTACTGCGGCTAATGAATTATAAAAGCAAAGTGTCAATAAAGCTTGTCACTATCAACGCCTACTAGTACAATAATGAGTTGTAAATTTGGAATTAGTTAATTAATATTAAAATAATTTTTATCACAAGTTAATAAAAGTAAGCCATTTTTTTGAAAATTGATATAAGAAACTATCTTTTACTTTTGAACAACTTTTCCTAGTAACTTATTTCCATATCTTCTCAAATAAATGCACTTTACTCTTGAACCATTTAAAGTTTTTTCAATTTCTGAGTACCGCGTATAAAATTTGTTAAATGTTTCTATCCCAATCTTACTTTAAAAAGTAGCAATTTTTTTGAAAAGTAGTTTTTTTGATAAAATTAAAAATAAATAAGTTTTTTACTATTCAACGCCTATTCCGTGGACGTACTTGTATCCACGGAAAGATGTTGAGTAAGAAAAACTTTATTTTAATTTTATCGAAAAGTTACTTAGAAAAAAAATTTGCTATTCTTAGAGTAAGATTGGGATAAAAACATTTAACATATTTTATACGCGATCTTTAGAAAATTGAAAAAACTTAAATGGTACAAGAGTAAAGTGCATTTATTTGCAAAGATATGGAACTAAGTTACTAGAAAAAAGTTGTTCAAACGTAAAGGTAGTCTCTAATACCAATTTTCAAAAATCGGCCCACTTTTATTTATTTGTAATTAAAATTTCATTATCAATTAACTAATTTAAAATTTTTGTTCTAGTAGGCCTTGATAGTGACAAGTTTTATTGACACTTGGCTTTTATAATTTATTAGCCGCAGTATCGCCAGCTTTAAATGCTTACTTAACAGCAAAAAAATTGATTATAAATTGATATTTAAATAAATTTAATCACAAATAAATAAAAGTAGGCGGATTTTTTCAAAAATTGGTATAAGAGACTACCTTTTAATTTTGAACAACTTTTTCTAGTAACTTATTTCCATAACTTATCAAATAAATGCACTTTACTCTGTACCATTTTAAGTTTTTTCAATTTTCTGAACACCCGTAAAATATGTTAAATTTTTTATCTCAATCTTACTCTTAGAAGTAGCAAAATTTTTTATCAAGAGTAGCTTTTTTCGATAAAATCAAAAATAAGAAAGTTTTTTCTTCAACACCTTTTCCTGGACATACTGTATATATATATATATATATATATATATATATATATATATATATATATATATATATATATATATATATATTTAATTTTTTTTGTAGGTTTTTTCTTGGCTTTGGTCTTTTATTTAAACAAAAAACTCTATTTGTGTTTAATTATATTTATTTTATACATGACGTTTCGGCCATTTTTTGGCCTTTTTCAAATTCTAAAATATAAAAGAGATGCTTTTCGTACAAATCGTTAACATAGTAAAAACTAACTTACCTAGAACATAGATAACAAAGTAAATAACAATTTTAAACAAATATACACTGTACATTTTCACCAACAGACATTTAATTTACTGTGCGTTTTACAGCAACGAGATGTATACTTTACTAAGGTTACTAACATCTTTTTGTCGTTGATGGCATTCTTGTTTTTTGTATCTCTATCATTTCAAGGAATTCCTCTTTTTGTATTTTTTCGGTTGATAGGATTTTGTTGCATTATAATTAAATTTATGTTTTTAGTATTTTCATGATTGGTCAAAGCAGTTACGTTTTTATCATATTTGTGACTTTTTAGCCTATTCTCTAGGTATTGGCTTGTTTGACCTATATACACACCATTGCAGTTGTTACAAGGAATTTGATAAATTACATTACTTTTTTGTTTTGGGGTTTTTGTTTTTAGCTTACTGAAATTTTTTGATAGAAGATTATATCCTTTATGGCATATTGTTATATTGTGTTTTTTAAAAAGGTGTTGAAATTGTTGGGATAATCCATTTATAAAGGGTAGAGACATATATTTAGTGTTTTTCTGTTTTTGATTTTTTTTGTTTTCTGTTCCATTATAAAATTTATGGATTCTGTTTTTAAATATTTTGTTTATTAATTGTTTTGGGTAATTGTTTTTTAATAGGGCATTTTTAGCTTTCTTAATTGCTTTTTTCTAAATTGCGGATCTGACAATTCTATGGAGCGGTCTGCTAAGCCTATTATTACTGATTTTTTTTGAGAAATTGGGTGACTTGACTCGAAATTTAGATATCTAGAAGACCAAGTTTTTTTCGTGTACCATTCTGTTTTTACAGACCCATCGATGTGGTGAAGTGTGACATCTAGGAAGTTGATTTTATTATTTTGCTCTATTTCGCTGGTAAATTGAAGGTTCTGATGGTATTTATTGAATTTTTCCAAGATATAGTTTATTTTATCCGATGGGACAGCGGTTATGCAGTCATCAACGTATCTGTAAAAGAACGGCACACTGAAATCCAAGTCTGACAATACATTTTCCTCAAGGTCCTCTAGTACCAACTGGGCCACCACACTTGATATTGAAGCGCCCATTGCACAACCTTGCATTTGTTTGTAAAGTTGTTCTTTATATAGAAAGTATGTTGAATTTAAAGTTAATTCAGTAGCTTTTATGAACTCGGTTTGTGGAATGTCTGTAAACTTTTTATATCATCCCACTTCTTTTTATAATATTGTTAATTAAGGTAATGGGTACGTTTGTATATAACGATATAACATCAAGAGAAATTAACAAGTAATTTTTGGGTATTTCAATGTTTTTAGTTTTTGTTTAAATTGTCTCGAGTCTTTTATGTAATATTTGTTTTTATGTACGATGTTACTAAGGATTTGTTTTAAAAAGGTTGAAAGGTAACTATATACAAACGTACCCATTACCTTAATTAACAATTTTATAAAAAGAAGTGGGATGATATAAAAAGTTTACAGACATTCCACAAACCGAGTTCATAAAAGCTACTGAATTAACTTTAAATTCAACATACTTTCTATATAAAGAACAACTTTACAAACAAATGCAAGGTTGTGCAATGGGCGCTTCAATATCAAGTGTGGTGGCCCAGTTGGTACTAGAGGACCTTGAGGAAAATGTATTGTCAGACTTGGATTTCAGTGTGCCGTTCTTTTACAGATACGTTGATGACTGCATAACCGCTGTCCCATCGGATAAAATAAACTATATCTTGGAAAATTCAATAAATACCATCAGAACCTTCAATTTACCAGCGAAATAGAGCAAAATAATAAAATCAACTTCCTAGATGTCACACTTCACCACATCGATGGGTCTGTAAAAACAGAATGGTACACGAAAAAAACTTGGTCTTCTAGATATCTAAATTTCGAGTCAAGTCACCCAATTTCTCAAAAATCAGTAATAATAGGCTTAGCAGACCGCTCCATAGAATTGTCAGATCCGCAATTTAGAAAAAAGCAATTAAGAAAGCTAAAAATGCCCTATTAAAAACAATTACCCAAAACAATTAATAAACAAAATATTTAAAAACAGAATCCATAAATTTTATAATGGAACAGAAAACAAAAAAAATCAAAAACAGAAAAACACTAAATATATGTCTCTACCCTTTATAAATGGATTATCCCAACAATTTCAACACCTTTTTAAAAAACACAATATAACAATATGCCATAAAGGATATAATCTTCTATCAAAAAATTTCAGTAAGCTAAAAACAAAAACCCCAAAAAACAAAAAAAGTAATGTAATTTATCAAATTCCTTGTAACAACTGCAATGGTGTGTATATAGGTCAAACAAGCCAATACCTAGAGAA
>JAHBCN010005367.1:40000-55935 GCA_019359885.1 Listronotus oregonensis
CTATTAAAGCGTATGCACCTAAAGAAAAATTGAAATGGAAAAAACCGATACGTTAATTTAGGTTTCAATATTAAGTTAATATATTTTTTAATGCAGGTAAATGTTTAAACATGTCAAAAGGCACGCAAAATAGGATGCAACGCGACTGCGAATAATTTTAAATAATCCTAATAAAGGCACAAAATTTTCTAACGTCATTAGCTTAAGACCCCTTTTGTATATTCTTATATATGGCAGATTGCAATAGTCACGTCAGTATGCTGATAATACGCATTATACGTTCCATTTAATCAAACCCTAAATTAAATATGAAAAAAAATAGTCACCAAAAATAATACCACGGATTTCATTCATCGGACATGGATGGTACAAATACTAAGAGGATAGTATAGATAAAAATTTAGGGTGTTTTCTAGTGATAATTAGTGATTTTAATATAGTGACCAAAACCATTAGGTAAAAACTGAGGCAAGCATGCAAGCAAATGTGCTTTTATGAGCATGTTTCTGGATTGGCTTAAAAATGATACACTTAAATTATTCTTATCAGAGGGCACATACATGATGTTGTTATCGCCAAACTTCTTTTCTAGATTTTAAAAAATTATTAACTTTTTAGGATTTTATGAAGATATAAATTGAAATTTTTTTGCCATTATCTCAACCTTTACTTCCCATTTAACCGAAAGTGCCATCAACTTTTTTATTTTAAATACAAATACCCTCTTGTTTCCTAACATTCAAATTACCTATAAAAATCTCTTTTTAATGATATATTACAAGATTGGTGTTTACTTTCAAGATGCGCGGCTGGCAGCCGCAGCTTACTTTTACAGTAATGATTTAAAAAGAATTTTTCCTACGACGACTTAGGAAAATGAACATATTCGCACTCCTACTGCTTCGGAAACATGCAATTACTAATTTTTATTTTCTTCTCTAGAGAGGAAAACATTTTTCCCTTTTAGAGAGAAAAAAAAGTGACAACCAAATTATGTCTTAAATATAAGCTATAAATTGTTTTCAAACAGAATTATATCTAGTACGCCATGAGTTACGCAACAAAAACAAAACGTAGTCCTAGCGCGTCAGTCGAGTGACAATTTAATTCTGATTGTTTGTTGTTGGTATTTAACGTGATTTAATATAAAAATTCGGCTAAAATGGAGACTGATAGTGAAATTGAAAATACACCACCAGAAATTATACAAGCCGCCCAAAAAACATCACTAAATTTACTGCCTGAAACTTCGCGGGATTGTTATGTACGCGATTATAACCAGTTTATGGAATGGAGAAAAGCAAATAAAAAAAAAGTTAATTTTCTGAAAATGTTTTGCTGGCATACATAAACGAATTCTCCGATAAAGTATCACCATCCACCCTTTGGACGCAATACTCGATGTTAAGAAGTACAAAAGAAGCACACCACAACATCGACATCAGTCAATATACCAAGCTGAGGGCCTTCTTAAAAAGAAAATCGGAAGGTTATGTCCCTAAAAAAGCACAGACTTTAACTGCAGAAGAGATTCATCAGTTCGTCAATACAGCAACAGACAGCGAATATCTATTCGAAAAGGTAAAAAATGTTGGATTATAAAAAAACTGCAATATAAAAATCTTTTTCACTTATCATCTGATGGTTTTTTAGATTGGAAATTATTGCACGTGTATTTAAACAAATTTAAGACTAAAATTCTCCAAAAATGCGTTTTTATTACATTACTAAGTGGTTATTTTTTGTTTTTTTTTTGTTTCAGGTGGCACTAACTTTGGGCATTTCTGGAGCTTGTCGTAAACAAGAACTTATACAGCTTACAATAGATGACGTTGAAGATACAGGGTCAGTTGCAGTTTTCAAATTAAAAAATACGAAAAATAAAAGCAGTAGAAGTTTTCACATCAACGGATTATTTTACCAAATTTATGAAAAATACGTGAAACTGCGACCCCAAACAACACAAAAACGTTTATTTCTAAATTACAAAAATGGCAAGTGTACGGAGCAAGTAATTGGAACTAATAAAATTGGAAAAGTTCCACAAACCATAGCCAAATTTTTGAAACCAAAAAACCCTGAACTATATACCGGACACAGTTTACGCCGCTCCTCTGCTACTATACTAGTTGATACGGGGGGTGATCTTAACACCCTCAAACGCCATGGGGGCTGGAAATCATCCTCAGTAGAGAGGGATACATAGATGACTCTGCAAAAAGACAATAATTCCAGTAAAATACAGGAGCTATAATTCGTAAGTTCATTGAGACATGTCAGAAACTACAGTCTTCTACATCAAATGAACTAATCAAATTTCGAGATGAGATTTATTCCTGATTCGAGTAAATGAATGTTTCAGTAGCAATTCAAATGGAACTGAAAAGAAAGGTTTAATTCATTATTTTCCAGTCGAATCAGGAGACTACAGATAACAATTTTCATCATACACCAGTTCACTTTGTAAACTGTTGAAATAACACTTTTACCTTTCACTTTTATAAGTATCCTGAGAAGAAATAATTTGTTTAAATTGTATTTTAATGTTCAAAATAAAAATTAGTATTTAACTAGTTAGATTTAGGCATAGTTATCATTGGGTTATAAAAATGTATGTTGGAAATGCATATTAATGCACTATTTAAGATTTTGTGGGTATTCGTTCTGGCTCTCAAAACCTAAAATAATGAATGTGGCGTTAAATAATTGTATTGTTAATTCACCAAATTACCTTAGGTTTCTATGATGATGAGTTTTTACTGACTTTCAAAATAATTTCGAAGTGTTAAGTATAATCTTATATAAAATATGGAACACGAAATTCCGCAAGAAGTTTTGCATTCTGCTAATGTAGCTACTTTAGAAATTATACCGAAGAAATCTGCTCCTAGATATGAACAAAAATATTCGTTTTTCAACGATTGGTGTTCCCAAAAATACGTTAATACATTGAACAAAGAGGAGGTTTATCTAGCATATTTTGCTTAACTTTCTAAGAAGTTGAAACCGTCTACAATATGAGCCAAATATTCCATGCTGAAAACGATGATATAACTGAAGCGAAATGTGAAAATCAGCAAATTTTATAAGGTAATTGCCTTTATCAAACATTAAAATACGGGTTTTAAACCTAAAAAATCCAAAAAACGTTGACGAAACAAGGCATCACCAAATTTTTATCCGAAGCTCCGGATAACATAAATATATTTGTTCCATAAAATTGTGGCTATTTTTGGAATTGCTGTAGCTTGCCGTCGTCAAGAGCTAACAAATTTAACTTTGGATCACATTGAAGATAAGAAAGATATCTTAGTGGTTAACATATCAGACACGAAGACACATGTAACACGAACCTTTGTTGTTTCCGGTCAAAATTATATTTACTACTAGAGAAAATATATAGAATTGCGTACATCAAACACTAGCCATCGATGATGTTTCATAAATTATCAAAATGGTAATTGTCCAGTGCAGTGCGTGGAAATAAACAAAATCGGAAAAGTCCCCTCTGATATACTCGGGATCCTTAAGCTTGAAAATCCTGAAGAGTATAGCAGACACTGTTTTAGGAGGTCCTTCGCAACTTTATTGGCCAATTCTTCTGGGATAAACATTACAGACCTAAAACGCACGGAGGATGGAAATCTTCTTTGGTTGCAGAAAGTTATATAGATTAATCAATAACACATAAAATGGAAATTGCTGATAAAATTTTAACAAATAATGTTTCGAAAAAAAATACCATAAATTCACTCGAGCCCACGCCATGTCTACAGCTTGCAGCTACAGCTACTACTTCCAGCGGCACCATATTATGTTCTAGTATATCCATCTGCTCAAACCGTTCGCTTGATATAGCTTCTATCATAAATGTACAACACATGACAAATTGTACTTTTAATATAAATTATTATAAAAAAACATTGTAAAATATTTAGTTAAAAGTCCTAGTTTTCATAACATTATTCATTATTATTACAGTTTAATAATTTTTTTATTTTATCATCTCAGTTGCATTTTACATAAAACATATTTTTTGTGTCATCACCCTAAGTACGCTCGTAGAAAAAATATAGTTCCTAACACTTGCGGGAAGAAATTTCTCTTCCTCATCCTCATATAGATTTGTTCTTGATTTTCTTCTTCTTCTGTGGTGTGTAGTGTTTACTCTATACCAATGGCGAAGATTCTTGAGCCAAATGTTCTTCGGCGACCAGGACCACGCTTTCCTCTATTCTTCCTTGAATAATAATGTGGAGCAATTAATATTTTGGATTTCTTATTACGTGGGCAAAGTACTTCAGCTTTCTTCTTTTTATGGTATTAAGTACCTCTTTTGGTTTATTCATACTCTGTAGAACCGCTTCATTTGTCACCCTGTCCATCCGCGATATCCTCAGCATTCTTCGGTATGTCCACATTTCGAAAGCCTCAATCCTTTTGCACATTGTTTCAGTAAGGGGTCTATGCTTCCATTTCATAGAACAATATGCTAAAGACATAGCAACGTAATAGGCGTAGTCTTAATGAAATTCTTAGAGCTTGGTTGGAAAGCAGTTTTTGTATGTTCTTAAAGGATGTTCGGGCCTGTTCTATTCTGCTTTTGATTTCGTGAGTTAAGAACCATTTTTCATTCACCCAGTAGTCTAGATATTTGTATTTTTGTACTCTCTTCACTATTTCTCCATTTATGCTAATATCTGTTAAGTTGTCGGCTAGATTTTTGTTTTTGCTGACAACTATCCATTTGGTCTTCTTTATATTCAATCGTAGACCAATTTGTTGGCTATGGTCTGTAACCGCTGCTAAAAGTGCCTGTAAATCATCTTTATTATGTTGCAAGTAAGACCGTGTCGTCTGCATATCTTACGATTGTTGATGTCTTGTTCTGTCTTCGATGGCTTCTCTGAAATTTTTTTCTGCATATAAATTAAACAGAAGGGGGGAGAGTACACAGCCTTGTCGGTCTCCTCTCATAATAGGTACTTCTTCAGATGTCTGGCCTTTAATTCTAATGTCAGCTGTCTAATTCCAATACAAGTTGGCGATTATCCTAATGTCTCGTCCGTCCAGGCCTATATCGCCCAGTATAGATATTAACTTGTGTTGAACAGTGTCGAATGCCTTCTCGTAATCTACGAAGCAAGCATATACATCGACGTTTACATCTCGACAACGTTGTATTAGAACCTGGAGGCTAAACAGCGCCTCACTTGTACCGAAACCGCTTTTAAAACCAAATTAAGACTTGCCAATATTTTTTTCGCATTTGGTGTAAATTCTCGATTGAACAAGTTTCAGGAACAACTTTATACATTATACATTAAGCTGATCGTTCTGTAATCTCAATTTGTAATCCATCTGGTTCTGGTTCCTTCGTTTTTTGCACTTGATATTGCGTGTAAGAGTTCTGCCTTAGTGATATCTAACCCGATCTTGATTTTAGAATTTCATTTTGACAATAATTTTAAAATACTGTCTACTGGGATGACTGCACTGTTGTTTACGATGTATCAGAACGTATAACTGCTCAACTGTCTAAGAATTTCTTCTCGAATCCATAAATCTAGACCCAAAAATTAATAACATCTACTTTTTTATTTTGTAAATGGAAAATATTTATTTTGGAAATTAAATAATTACAAATTTAACTCTGAAATGTTGAAAACAACTAAAAATTACCTTCTGGTAAAAACGGTAATTTAGGTGTTTAATCTGCCCATTTACCTAAATGGTATTATTTTTTATTTTTATAAAATTATTTTTCAAAAACACAATTATTTTAATTGGAATAGTTAAAATGACATATACGCTCGTTTCACCTAATTAAACTGTTAAAATTGTTTAAAAATTTGATATTGGGTTTTACATAGCATTTCCGATAATTTTTATTAAGGTTAAATACTGGTAGGTAACAGTAAATGTAACAAAATCGATTATACATATTTTGTCATTAATAAATAGAATACTAACTTGTCATAATATCAATTTAAAACTATTTTTAGAACTTACTGAAAAAATAGAGGCTCTCTTTTTTAAATATTTGTAAAGTTTGCCTAATGACTCTTCGTTAATGAAATAAAAAGTAATTGTTTTTCAGTATTTGTTTAGCCTATTTAATATAACAGAAAATAGGACAAAAAGAAAAGGTAATTTTTTGATCGCCATTTTAAAACCAAGGTTTGAAGGGTATATGTATATAAAATGAAATATATATCATGGTCAACATCACGATATATCAGTAGTGTATTCAGAAATGATTTCAGACCCCTCCCCCCCCCCGGTTATTATGAGATAACAAAAAAACCTAGTTTTAATACTTATTAAATAAAGTTGTTTCACGTCCGTTGCACTTAATTATTTAATAAAAGACGATAGGTACATTAGTCAATAAATTGTCAAAAACTGACATTTGCTGGTATTGTTGACTTATCATAGACTACTTGTTTGTTAAACCAAATAAGTATCCAGTAAAATTGTGTTTTTTTATTGAAGAAAAATATGTTGTTCTGTGTATTTTGTTTGATATTACAGATATCGGAGAAATAAAAAAAAAACAAAATGTTTAGCAAACATGAGGCCACAATATGATTTCATCTTGCATCCATTGTTATTGCTAATGCTCCCTACAGGGTGTCTTAAATTTAACACAAAAAAACTATTCTCATTTTTGCACCCTGTATAATAGAGTGGATCGAAATATTTCAAAGTTATATTTTCGATTTGCTATACCACGGAAAAGTTGCCTTAGGTGTATACTAGCATAACAACAAAAAAAACATCAAAATCGGACAATATCTTCCGATCGCGCAAATGGCCGAAAGTTCTTAAAAAATTACGAATTTGACAATTTTTCGTATATTTTTTTTTATTTGAGGTTTGTATTTTTTTAGCGCTATGGCGCTTAAACGTTAGTAGTAGTGTTGAATGGCCTGCAAAAAAAATATCACCGATTCTAAAGCTTATCTTCCAAACGCGCAAAGCACCTGAATATTTGCAAAAATCACAAATTTTTCTTTTTTTCGTAAGTTTACATACAGATGTGCAGCTCTTCGCTTGCTTAGAAATAATCTAATTAATTTTAATGTTATTATCTAAACAACCCAGAACTCACCACAAGGAGGTGGCTGCACTTTGAGTTCCACCCACACCCTTCCCTCCATCCAACCATTAAGAGTGTGTGCCGATTTATGCCGATGCCACTTTGTAATCTGCCTTAGTACTGAATTCTTTAATCGCGTTTATTGATTTGAGTATTGCCCTAATGTACCCGCCCCTTGATTGTAGCCCGCATCCCTTAAGTGAAGCTTCTGTAACTAGCTTCACGCAACGCTCTACGGCTTGCGTGTGACATGGAAACTCTTTTATATCCCAACCAGGGATCTCACCCGATTGTATGAAACTTTTAATTTCTTTATTACTTATCCCACGGACAAGAGGTGGAGATAATATTTTCGTAGTGCTTCTCAGTGAAGGAGTGTGAACGTTCCTAATGCCTTTCCCAGTCGAAGAAGACTGTCGGGCTTTTAGCACTCTCCTGAGCCCTAACTATCTGATTTGCCTCCTCTCGTCAAATATCATGGCTATTAAAATGCTTTCAGGATGGGCAAAGAAAGAATTTCGTTCGATTACCGGGAATACCACTGCCTTCAATTCATCACTCAGGTATCTAGCTGTTTCTATTGCCGGTACACATGAATGGGCCCGTTTAAAATCTGGTTATCACATTTAATTTTGAACCACACCGGTATATATGATTTCAACATAAAAGTGACAATGCTTATCAAGCCATCCGAAGGATTCACAACACTAGCATACAGGCGAAGGATTCTATTTGCACAGGTGAGCCATCTGGCGTGTGAGATTGGGCCGGGGTCACAATTTGCTAAGTCGTTTGGAAAAGTGCCAGATTTAATTGCTTGGGAAACGTCAAATAGGTATCTTTGATCTTTGCTCAGTAGTTTCTTCTCAATGTCCGGGATCTCACAGTCAATCAGTTGAAATTCTACCACTTCTCGATTGTTACAGCCGCTGAGGCTCTGTCCAATCGGTCCACTAAATGATCTTGGGCCAGTTGTTACCCTATCTAAATACTGAAACAGATGGCGAAAAGGTAACTCAATAAAGTAAGCAAACAGCCCATTGCAATGGCCGTCCAATTTGTACTTCGAGTTGTCGAATAGCACCACTCTTCCATCCGGTATTGGTATTAGTACCATCACAGCCAACGACATCCAGGTATTCAAGGGAAATTTCTTCCTCATTGAGATACGATACAATAATTGATGCTATGTCCTTAGCAGAACCGGATTTTGGAGACACATGGCCCAAATAAATAGAACTTGGTTCTTGGATAATGGAATAATGTTCTGCTTTCACTGTTCGACGAAATTGCTTTGATTCAATTTGTTCGAGAACTAAAGTATCGTCTTTTCTACCATCAAAATAAATAGCTCGTACGTTATTTGAATCCTGCCGACTTTTTTCTTGTAGATTGCCCCTATTTCGACTTTTTTCCCTTCCTATTTTATTCCGATCGACTACTTTGAAAGTATCTGTTTCTGTTACCAAACCAATATCATCCAGCACAATCGTTGCTATAGCCGCAGCTGCACGATCAGAAATCCCGTAGCGATCACAATGCAATGCCGTAGTTTTAAGCTTTATCCTCATTTGCCAGGGCTTGTATTCGTCAGAGTTATAATCGTCATCGTAGAATTGCAGACGCACAGGTTTATTAGATGAACAACTTGGCTGTGGCTGCGTTTCGCCTAAATGATAATCATTAGGTTCGATTATTTCTCCTCCTGCTGTCTGTTGTAAATTTAATGGGCTTTGCATGATCGGAAGACATTATTTAAATTCAGAAATATGTTTTTTGGTACTGTGGCGTTTACGAGAATAGTCATACAAAACATTAAAAAATATTGAAAAAAAAAAATTGCAAATTTGGCAAATATTCAGACGCTTTGCGCGATCGGAAGATATGCTTGAAAAGTGGTGATCTTTTTTTACAGACTATTCAATGCTTCTACTTACGTTTAAGCATGATAGCGCTAAAAAATACGAACCCCAAATTAAAACACAATTTACGAAAAAACTGTCAAATTAGTAATTTTTAAAATACTTTCGGCGTTTTGCGCGATCGGAAGACGTTGTCCGATTTTGATAAAAAAATTTTTGTTATGCTAGTATGCACCTAAGGCAACTTTTCCGCGGTATAGCAAATCGAAAATATAACTTTGAAATTTTTCGATCTACCCTAGTGTATAAGGCTAAAATTAAAATCTGAATAAGAAATTGTATCAGTGCAATTACCAAAATAAAAGCTACGGTTAAAGAAAATATTAAAATCGATTTATCGGTTAGCAAGAAAATCAACTTTGAAATTGAACATAATTTTTGATTGTGCGTTACTTTTGCATGTCAGTGTATGTCTGCAAAACACCGACCTAATGGGTATCGTTACACAAGCACTTAACCATTTTTTAAATGATATATTATATATGTAGTAAAAACGATCATATTATCATATTAATCTGTGTTGATTAGAAGGTACTTGCTTTCGTTTTTTTAGTAAGAGTTCTAATAAGAACTAGAAGTTAGTAATCTGTATTTTGCAACATTACAATATATTTTGTTTAAACCTTTTATTAAAGTTTTTGCCATGACCTCCACAGACTTTTCGCAGTAATTGCTTTTAAAAAACATAGTTCGATCTTTTCTACGTATATTCGCCAGCGACACCATACCGGCGATACGTAAGTACTTAGGCTTTAAGCCTTCATAGACTAAAGACTGTTCCAAAAAAATTGAACCGTTCCATTTTATTAACCCTAATCACCACCAGGTTGCCGCCCGGTCAACTTATTTCAACTTCCAGACTAACCTATTTGATAAACTTTGAACAACTTAACACACAATAGCTCTCAATTATTTTTTTGTTTCCAATTTAGTGGTACCACTGTTTAAATTGTTTACTTACTTATTTTTGATCCTATGTTTTCATTATCAATAACCTGAATTTGTACTTTATTTCGAAGCAAAGGTAGGTATTAATTTTATTAGGTGTTTGGAGTGTCACTAAAGATAATACCATATCAGCAACCCGCGACACCTTTTCTCACAGGGTAGGGATGAGACGTTAGCGAGAACGAATTCTGCTAATAAAGATACTGAAACATTTTTTATATTACTAGAACTAGAGTCAATTCAAAGCCGCACTGCTGCCTCAGCTTCATCGGGTTTAAATTGCATTTTTTTAAATCGTGGAAAATCGTTTTTTTTTAATATAACTCGAAAACTATTGATAGGTATATAATCAAAATTAATGGTCTAATAAAACTACATATTTTTTTTTGTAAAACTTTTGTAGCCCTTTTACTTTTTGAGATATTAACGATTTAAATTTAAAATAAAACATAAAACTCTTAAAACCAAGAGAGTTACGAAAAATGTATTAAACAAAAAATATGCTTTTAAAAAAGTTATATACACATTTTTAATAAAATAAGTAACAAAGGAGGTATAAGCAAAAAAGTGATTTTTCTCCTTAAAAAATTTTTTGGCTAATAACAATTTTTTTTGGTCAAGTAAGTATACCAACCCGATCCATCAAAAATTGATTTAAATGTTCTATTCAAAAAAATGAAAAAAGTAATACACATGTGCCCGAGGCAAGGCGGATAACTTCAAGGATATTTTAAATTTTTTTGGTTTAATAACTGTATTCATTTCGATTTTTAAAAAACCTTAACGAAAAAAAAATTTAAATTTTATTTTTTAAAAAAATCAGTACCTCCATCTGGGTGTTAAAACCGAAATTGAAATTATTAACCCCAATTGTTAATGTTGATAAAAAAAATTTTTTTTAAATTTAATTTTTATCTTCTATGTTATATGTGTATAGCTATCGTTAAAATTTTTTTTTTTAACGATTTAAATAATAATATTAATAATTTATAAAGACAGTTACTTTCAGTATCGAAAATTTTTTATCATTTTTTTTAACACCAAAAATTTTTTTTATAAAAATTTTTTATGTTTTCAGTTAATTAATTTTAAATTTAATTTAAATTTTTAAAAAGTAGTACAAAATAGAAAAAAACAAAAATTTTAAAAAAAAAAAGGCCTTTTAACCTCAAAAAGAGATAGCTTAAAAAAAATTTTTAAAAATTTTTAAATTAAAAAAATTAAAAAAAAATTGATGTTAAAAATTGAAAAAAGTTTTTCAAGATCATTCTGAACGAATAACTTTTTTTATTAATACTAAGATAATTTTTAAAATTTTGAAAAAAAAATTTTAAACAATGAGCTATACATATACTAGCATAGAAATCAAAAATTTCTTTCCAGGAAAAACACCCCCCCGGGGAGGCCCTGTTTTTTTTCAAAAAAAAAAAAATTTAAATTTCCTTTAGTTAAATTTCAATTGGATGGAAAAATGGATACAGTTTTGGAAAAAAAAAAATTAAAAAAATTTAATATGTAAACACTATCAAATTCCATATCTGGAAATTTTACGATATAAATTGACAAAATAATTAAACTTTTTAAAAATCGGACCGAAAAAAAAATTTTTTTAATGGAAGTCATTAAAAACCCAAATATTGAAAAGAAAAATCTGGTAAATATAGTTTTCAATAAAAAAGTTTTTAAAGGGGGTACGTCATCACAAAGTAGCATCATCGACAAACAAGCATGATTTGAAATTTTAGCAGAACTCCACATTAACAAAAATTTGGAATATTAATGTAATGCCCAGCGGGAGGATGCAAATAATTAAAAAAATTGAAAATTTAAACTGCATATTTTTCCGCTCCCACTTGGGTTGTTCGTATAGAAAATCGGTTTGGGGGAAATTTCCCCCATGTGTGGAAAAAAAATTCGTGTTCGTTAAAATTTCCCATTTTACCAACCGAATTTTTCCTCTGGAGTCGGTAAATTACACACATCAAAAACCCCCAATAAGCTGTACATTTTTAACCACCCCCGGTGTGTAAATTTTAAAAAAAATTTTTTTGTGGTGTTGTTTTAAAGGAGTGGAAAATGGGTTTTGGTTTTTTGGGAAAGGGTACAAGCGGAACCATTTCGGGCCCCAACCCCCACCATAAAAAAAAATAAGGTTCGGGGTGCTTGGAAAGTTACACAAATTTAAATTTCCCCAAAGGGGAATTTTGTTAAAGAAAAAAAAGGACTCTTTAATATTTTTTGGGTTTTTATTAAAAAAAAGAAAAAAATTTAAATCCGGCATGGGAAGAGGGCTGCCCCCCAATTTGGGTTTCAAGAAATCTAAAAATTTTTCCCCGGTTTACCATTATCTACAAAAAACAGAGGAAAAAAAAAAATTATTAAAATATATGATTTTAAATTTTATTTGGTTTCCCCAAAATTTTCACAATTTAACAATACTGAATATATAATAATCTAATAATAAATATCTTCTTTAATATTTCGTCACATTCAAACAGCCATTCTTTCCTTTTTTTTTGTTATTATTTTTAACTATATTTTCCCCCAAAACCCCTTTCCAGGGGGCATAAAGTAATTGCATTCCTCTCCATTTTTTTTGGGGGCTGTGGCGCCTTTCTGGAATTTTTTTTAACGACAGGCGAAGAATTTTTTTAAAAAATCTTTAAACCCCGGTCGGAATTCTTTTTTTTTGAAAAAGTCAAAAAACCCTGTGGTGTGAAAAAAGGGGCCCCTTTTTTTTCTTTTTTGTAAAAATTTTGAAGAAAAAACCGGGTCAAAGAAAGCTTTTCTTTTCGGTTGAAAGTTTGGGGGTTTTTTTAAAAAATCTAAAAAAAAAGGGGCCCAATTTTTACCAAAGACATTTTCAACTACTATGCGAGCACGGGAAAGGGGATAATTAAAAAACCCCTTTGGGGAAAACTCCTTTTTTTTGAAAAACCCGGATGGGGGTTTTAAAGGGAAAAACCCCTTGTCCCCAAAATTCAAAAGGTCATCGCAAAAAAACAAAGGGGAAAATAAAATCTTTGCATTTTGGGGAATTTTTGGTTTTCTTAAAAAGCTTTTTTTCCCCAAAAAATTTTTTCATATGGGGTAGCATTCGGAAAACCCCCCCCGTCCCTTTTTTTCCCCCGGGGGGCCCATATCGCGTGTAAAACGGGGTTTTTCTATCTCTAGTCCCAAAAAACATTAAAGCTGCCTTTATAGTTTCTGTTTTCCCCGAATTACTTTTAAAAAAGGGCATTAAAAACCCCAAAATGCTTTCCATTTAATAACCCCCAAAAAAAAGGGGGGGAAAATCCCCCTATTTTAAAAAATTGTTTTTTATTTTAACCCCTTCTTGTTCCTTCGTGGGAAAACTAAAAAAAAAAAAAATTACATTTTTTTATTTAACATTCGTTCTTTTTTTTTTTTTAGTCAAACGTTGTTTTTAGACAGCCGATAGTCAAACCACAACCGAACTAAAAGACATTCACAACGATAGTGATAATAATGAAAAGGGAAAAAGGGGAAAAAATTTTGAAGAAACAATACCAGGTAAAATAACAAATATACAGCTTATCTTTAGATTTGATTTACCAATTTTAAAATTAACCGTGTTTAATGTAAAAATAGCAAAATGAAAAAGGGCTGTAAAAAATTTAAAAATTTTGTCTTTTTTTAAAAAATTTTTTTTGCATTTTTAAAAAAGGGGGTACTCCAAGTTCAAAGCCTCAAAAACCGAAAACCCCCTGAAAAAAAAAATGTGACATCAAAAAAATTTTCCCAAAAAAAATTTTAAGTTCCCCGAAAAACGTAAGGGCTTTTAAAATTCTCAAAAGGGGTTCACCGCGAGGAAAGAAAAAAAAAGAATGCATCTTTAGGAATCTAGTGGAAAAAAATTCGCGTCTTGATGAACGAACGAGAAGAGGTTATGGTGAAAAAAACTATGTTCCCAAAAAAAAGCAAAAAGGGAAAAAAATTTTCAAAGATAATACTTTCAACTTTTCCCCAATTTTAAAAAATTTTTTTACTTCTCCTCCTCTCAACAAAAATCACATCATAATTTTAATTTTTCTACTTCAATAAAAAAACATTCTCGGGGGTTTAAAAAAATGTATCTAATTACTTTCAAAATTTATTTAAAAAAAAACTCCCCGGCTGAATTTCTTAATTTAAAATTGTATTTTAAAGTTCAAATATGTTGGAAAAAAAATAAAAGGGTTTTTTACCTTTATTATTTTTTTAAAGCTTCAACCAAGGGCCACACCTCCGGAATTTTTTAAAGAGATATTAAAAAATTTTTTTTAAAAAAATAATGTAAACTTTTTAACTATCCCCCCTTTTCCAAAAAAACGAAGTGTCACAGCAAAACGGACATTAGGGGAAAACCTTTTTTTAAATTTTGTATCTTTTTTTTAATTAAAATGTGGAAAATTCTTTCCAAAAGGGTTATAAAAAACTTGAAAATTCAAAAAAAGTTCTCAAATTTCCGATGGTTTTTTTTAAAAAATTCCAGCATATCAACTCCATCCCTGAAAAAAATTTATTTTTATTATTCTTTTTCGAATTCACCAAATAATTAAAACCCTTTTTTTACTGTCATGTAAAGACACAACCCACCACCTTCTTTTTTTTTTCTTTTTTTTCTTTTATTCAAAAAATTATAATAACACAAAAAAAAAACCCGCCCCTTTTGTATAGCTGTCCATTTCAACTTTGCGAATGTTTTCCATATTTTAATGGTGGGAAAATTCGCCTTTAAACGAATTTGGATGTGCCGCTATAAAAAATATTCATGCCCCGAACATTCCCATCGAATATTCTTTTAAAATTTTTAAAAATTTTTGTTTACGGGGGGTTGGAGGGGTTAAAATTTTTTTATATATTTATATTAAAATCCCAAACCCAAAAAAAAGTTTTTGGAAAATAAGGTTAAAATATTAAGAAAATTATGTACGAAACTTTGATTTTTTTTTTAAACAATTTAATACGACAGATTTGATAATGTCCTAGACAAAGGTTTTATTCCTCCCTCACTGAAAAAAAGTTACAAAATGAGCACCATGACTATAATTATTAAGAGGGGGGGTTTTAAAAAAAAAATTTTAAAAAATAAAAATACACTAAGAAAAAAAAAAATGCAAAGTATTATTACATTGTAAATATGTTCTTTTTGTTTTTTGGCGGATTCATGTTTTGGTATTTTTTCGGGGGGTTTTTTTGCCTTGAAATTTGCTAAAAAAAAACCATTAATGAGGTCCCAGGGAAAGCAACAGCCTCTCAGCCCCATTGACCCCTACAAACTTGCAGATCTCCTGGGGGAAAAAAAAAAACCCCCCCAAAAAATTAAAAAAAAAAAAAAAACCAAACCCCCCCTTTCGGTGGAAAGTCGGAACCCCTTTTTAAGATAAGATTAAAAAATAATAAAATAAAAATTTAAACTAAAGTTTTTGGGGAAAATTTTTTTTTTAAAAAAATTTTAAAAAATTTTAAAAACCCCTTTTTAAAAAAATAAGTTTTTTTAAATATACCAAAAAAATAAACTATTATGTTATTTATGACAAAACGTTATAAACAGTAAAAAAACTCAAAATTTCCTAAGCTTTTAAAGAAAAATTTTTAAAAAAAAGGGGTTTAAAATTTTTTTTTTATTTTTTTTTAATTTCATCTTTTAAACGGTGTCGGACTTCCCAAAAATAGATAATTTTCTTGATTTTGGGGGTTTTTTGGGGGTTTTTTTTTTTTTTTGTTGTAGGCGTTTTTAAAAATTTTTTAAAACATCCAAAGTGTTATTATACGGGAAAAAAATTTAAAACTTTTTTTACAAAAGGGCCCAAAAAAAAAAAAAGTTTGACAAATAAAAAGGGGGCCCCAAACCCCTTTTTTTTAAAAAAAAGGGGGGTTAAAGTTTTTTTTTATTTTTTTTTTTTTTTTAAATTAAATCTATGATAATGTAAATATTGAAGTAAAAATTTAAAACCGGG